>PVJC01000741.1:0-111159 GCA_004026665.1 Murina feae
CCCCCCCGAGTGCACAAATTTTTGTGCACCGGGCCCCTAGTGTAATAAATATTTTGTAATGTCCCTTCCTCTACTACATGACATTCATAAGTAAATATAATTGTCACCATAATTTCAAAAATCCATATAATGCTCAAAATAAAACATGAAGCAGAAATAAAATTAAGTTATAAAACAAATGTATCCAATATGTAAATTCTCAGGCATGGTAATGCCTACATTTTTACATGGCATCACCATGAAGTAAGATACCTACAAATGCAGGAAATAAAGTGTATTACATACACAGCTCAAGTACCCAAACATCATCCCAACTGTTATGTGATCTTTTTCAAATGGGTGAACAAAACCTGGGAAAATTCTGAACAATGTACAATATTCTCACAATACACACAATAACTCCATTTATTGAAAATTAGAGGCCCAATGCACGAAATTCGTGCAAGAGTAGGCCTCCCTTCACCCCCTCTCCCCCCCCCCATGCCAACTTCCCTCTGGCACCTGGGACAGGGGCTTCCCTCAAGCTGCCAGCAGGCACCCATGACCCAGGCTTCCCTTGCAGCCCTGGTTTCATCTGGAAGGTTGTCTGGAAGGACGTCTGGTCTAATTAGCATATTATGCTTTTATTATTATAGATTCAGTATATATTAAAATAGTGCTACCCAAACCTCACTTTGCATTTTAGTGTGAAACAGCTAAATTCTAGGTTCAGAAGATTATATAATACTTACACCTATATATTATCCAGAAGTACACCCGAAATGTGTGCAGAATGTGAGACAATTCTTTTTGGTACAGGTCTGTCCTATATACTAAAGGCCTCTAACCTCCCTGATCCTCATCCACTAAATGTCAGTTTTGCTCCCCCTTCTTTCACTGTGATAACGCCACACTCTTCATAAGTTTCTCTGCACACTTTTCCATAAGTTTTCATGCACAAACACACCCAAGGGTCATTATCACTCCCTGATAAGAATATCCTTACCACACACTTAATTTAGGAGTAAATATGGAAGCCAGTCAGCATGAATATTCTCCAGGTTCTCTCAGCATCAACCCAATCAACAGAAAGCTCAGGACTTATGATGGAAATGCTGGGACCCTTTCCCCTTTGGGATAGTAGGTTATGTCGATCTATTATCTGGAATTGAGCCAAACTTAACCAGGAAAAGAGCAGAATAAAATAGAGATGGAGATTTACTCAATCATCCTGGGTGCCCTATTTCAATTCCATAAGTAAACAATTCTCCTTTACACTGTAAGCCATATTGATCTTTGTTTTTCCACTACTTACAGATGGAAGATCTGTCTTTCCCATGCCCTCCAAGGATGCACCATGACTCAGGGAAAAGAGCAAGACACAGCCCCATGAAGGCAAAGACCTTGAATATCTGATTCAATTTTGTGTCTCTGGAGCATAGCATGGTGACTGGCTGCCCATAAACATCAGCTAGTTGAATGAACAGACTTGGACAAACACACATGGAGTCTATAGGCTTGCATGGCCATCATAGCTTTGAAACTACCCAGTCCTGAAAGACTGGCTAGTTCAATAAATTGCTTAACCTTCTAGTGACAGGCATCTAATTTATGATTTCAAAACTCAAATATTCAACAAAAGTGAAAATCTAGTTATCACAGGTTATAGAGCCTGCCAAGTTTTACTATACAAGGTAAATTTTGGAAAATTCATTACAGATATAAAACAAAGGGTTATTTGAAAATGCTATTCCTCTTTTTTTTAATTGTTTCTATTGATTTTTAGAAAGATAGGACGGGAATGGAGAGAGAGAGAGAGAGAAAGAGATACAAACACCAAGGAGAAAGAAACATTGATAAGCTGCCTCCTACCAGGGGTGGAGCCCAAAAACCCGGGCATGCGCCCTCACGGAAAATCCAACTGACAACTTCTTAGTGCATGTGACGATGCCCAAACGAGTCACACCGACAGAAACACGCTAGTCCTCTTGCCAGAAACCTTATTCTTCCATACCAGCATTGCCACCCTTCCTGACCCATCTCCTCTCATCTGTCTAATTTCCACTGTTCCATCAGATCTTAACATTATTCTCTTCCAGAGGCCTTTTCTGGCCCCACTACAATAATGTCATGATATAATATTAATCACATGTGCTATAATGATCATTTAATTACCTCTTTTCCCTAGTGAACTATAAGCTGTATGGAGGGTGGGACTACATTTTGGCCACATAGTAGTTGCTCAGCAAAGCCTATTCCCTTTCCTACTCCAGTAAAACTGGTACTGAGTTCTGAGGTTGTGAGCAAGAGACCAATACAAAAAAAGAGCCAACTGTGTGTTTTACAAATGACCCGAGCAAAGCCACATGCCTAGCAAACGTTGACTCATCTAACTTGATATCAAACAAAATGCCAGTCCTAAAAGACTGGGTAGTTTAATAAATCACTTAGCCTTCTAGTGACAGGCATCACAAGATTGTCACCTACTTTATGATTTGGAAACTCAACTACTCAACAAAAGTGAAAATCTATTCACCACAGGTTTTAGAGCCAGCCATGTTTTACTACTATAAGTAAAATTTGGAAAATTCCTTACAGATATAAAACAAAGGGTTATTTGAAAATGAAAATAAATATTAGAGAAAAAATGTAATAAAAATAGATTTTATATATCATGGTAAAACAACCAAATTAAATAAGAAAATCAGCTTTTTTTTAAGTAAGCAAGTTTAGAGGCTGATTTAGCACCTCTGAATTACTCCACTTATGGATATCATCAGCTCAATTAAGTTAGTAACAAAGCTTGCATTATAGAATAAAGCGAAAACCAAATAAAGTGCTATTAGAAAAGCTTATCTCTTGACTGGCCAGTAGCCCTTTAAAGAATGAGTATGTTACTTAGTCCTTGATGTAAACAATGTAAATCTCAGGAGAAATCGTCTAATAATCTACTCTAATAAAAGCATAATATTGAAATTAACCGTTTCTCTGGGATGCCTAAGCCACGCCCACCAGCCAAAGCCACACCCATCAGCCAAAGCCACACCCATCAGCCAATCAGAGCGGCTGTATGCAAATTAACTCAGCCAAGATGGAGGCCGGCAGCCAGGGAGTGAGCAGTGTCAGGTGTGGCTGGGCGGGGCAGGAGGCGGGATGGCGGCGGGGGCGTGGCAGCAGCAGGAGCAGCATGGCAGTGGGAACGTGGCAGTGATGGGAGCGGGATAGCCTTGCAGGGTGGGGGCTGTGAGCATGGAGCTTCACAGGGCGGTGAGGCGGAGGAGTGTTGCCGGGCGGGGCTGTTAGTGTGGAGCTTCGAGGGGTGGCTGAGGCGGAGGAGCATCGCAGGGTGGAGCTGTCAGCCTGGAGCATCATGGTGCGGCGGACGCAGAAGAGCATCATGGGGCATGGGCAGCAGAAGCCGAGGAGCCTCGCGGGGCAGGGACTATGAGCATGGAGGTTCATGGGGCAGGGGCCATGGAGGTGGAGGCATGATGCTGGGCAGACATGGCCCTGATTGCAGGTAGGCCTAGGGAATCCACATGATTTAATCATGTGCTGGGCTTCTAGTTTATAATAATCATAGCATAATATGCTAATTAGACCAACAGCCAAACCTTCTAGACATCTTTCTAGACGTCCTTCTGGACAAAGCTACAGCTGTGAGGGCCAAGCCCCTTGCACAAATTTTGTGCACCAGGCCTCTAGCTTGTATATAGAAGGAATGCTTGGCTTCTTCACCGTGACCAATTTTTCTCTGATCTCCATGTGTCTCAGGAGAAAAAAATGCTCTTTTTCATACCAGAGATGTCATGATGAATGCTGAGACAATATTTGGCTCTTCACCACCCAGGCTCTTACTTTCCATGCACTTTTTCAACTTTGTAAATTCATTGGCTTGCACACGCTGCAGTATTTAGCGTAGGATTCCTAGTTAATAAGTGGACAGGTTTTTGTTTTTAAATTATAAAGATTTTTATTAGGATATTCCTTTTCATCAATTTAGAAAATCCAAGAACCTTAAAAGTTATTTTCTGTAATACAGTAATCCACAATTGTTATAAATCATTTAATATGAGTATGGATACAGATGGCTTAGAAACAAATCGAGAGTCAGACAGAATGTGGCAGTTTGTGTCTCCTTTGTGATTCTTCTGTCCACTCTGATAATTGTCAAAAAAATATATCTGCTTTCCCCCTCTATATTGTTCCAATATTCAATGAACAGAAATAGCAGAGGACAAATCTTTTCAGAATATGATTCCCCCTCTCGGGGCTGAGGGAAACAGTGTACAGAAAAAATGATCTATCCTTGTAATTCATAATACTAAGTGTAAGGTATAAACACATCCTAAGCCTTTTCCATAAACAGTATATAAGCAGAGGTTTATAATTAGCAGTGGTTGAGGAGTTGAAGACAGAAAATATTGACGCACTGAGAAACATAAGAAGCCAGGATAATATCTTCCAACCACAATGTGTTTTGTGGTGAAGTATTTGTTAAGAGAATTAGCAAGAGTAGGCAACAATTTCTCTTGTGGGGGGAGGGGGACAGTAGAGGTGGTTTTTTAGAACACAGTAAAATTTTATAGAACAGTGGTTGATAATGTTTTAGGGCTCATAAACCTCTGCGAATCTTAGAATCTTCTATTCTTATTTCCAGGAAAAAAATATGTTCATGCACAAAATTTTCATAAAACTTGAGAGAATTCCTGAGCTCCTAAGTCTACCCTTGGAAACCCCCCTCATTCCTCAATAGAAGCCTCTGCTTTGGAGAGGGCCCCTACCTTAAACATGGGACTGGAACTTAAAAAAAAAAAAAAAAAAAAAAAAAAAAAAAAGCACTGTGTTAGGAATTTGTCTTCAATACAGTTGAAGCTGTTTTACAAGAAAAGCTCCTATTTGTCATCCTGCTTCCTTAAGGACAGACAGACTGGAAAATGTCCTGCACAGATTCTGCCCAAGGAGTAAGAGGAACAAATCTCTAGTTCATGGACAAAGCAGCATGATCTAATGAATTTGCATTGTAACAACCATCTTTAAGCTACTGAGAAATTGAAGGTAACTAATACTTTTGAAGAACTTGGATATGCTAAACCCTCTACAAGTTGGGTTTACACCATCTCACTACATTAAATCTTCATAAAAATCCTGGAAGTTAGTTATTACTCCCTGTCTTAGACCATTCTGGCTGCTATTTCAAAATAACACAGACTGGGTACTTTACAGAAATTTATTTCTCATAGCTCTGGAGGCTGGGAAGTCCAAGATCAAAGTACCAGAAGTATAAGATATTCAAGTCAAGGCATGTCAAGTCAAGAAATCAGGCATGGACATGTTCTGGTGGGAGATCTCTTCCATAGCCGGCACCTTCTGGCTATGTCCTCACAAGGCAGAAGAGGGCAGGGGATCTTTCTGGAAGACATTCTTTTATAAGGGGAGGAATCCCAACCATGAGGGCTCCACCCACGTGACCTAATTAACTCCCCAAAGGCCCCACCTCCCAACACTATCACCTTGGAGGTTAGATTTCAACGTGTGAATTATGGGGGAGCACAGACTATAGCATTTCCATTCAAACACAAAGACAGTGGCTATGAACGGTCACCCTGCTGGTAGGTGATACAAACTGGATTCTAACTCAGCTTTCTCTAATTCTAAAACCCACAATCTCTCTATTATATTCTATTTCCCACAGCTAATGGCATGGTCTTACAGTGCTAGAAATAGAGTCAGAGGGCAGGGCCTCCTTCTTGGATCATATATATAATCTAGACAAAAGAATCCCAACCCTTTCTCACTACTTATACTGCAACCATCATTACCTCCACATGAGTTATCGGAATAACCTTCTCACCAGTCTTCAGGCTCCCATCCTTGCCTCCATACATTCTATCCTCAACACAGCAGCCAAATGGGTTCCTTTTACAGCATAGGTTAGATCACAGCATCTCTCTTCCAGAAAATCCTTCAGTGGCTCTCCTACACACTCAGAGTAAAAACTGTCTTAGAAGAGCCGACAAAGTTCAACTCCATCAGACCCTATCCCCGCCTCTCTGACCTCATCTTGGATCTTTGCAATTCCTCCCTGTGACTCACTCCAATCTAGCTACACTGGTCTCCTTGATACACCTCTCGACTTCTGTGCTGCTTATTCCTTCTGCCTGGAAGGATCTTCTCCCAGAATCCTCATCACAAACTACTGAGTATCTTTTAAGTATATGCCTCAAATTCTGCCTCTTCTATGAGGTCTCTCCTGACCCTGCTGTTTAAAATTGCATACCAGCTTTTACCTCGGTATTCCGTATTCTCCTACCCTTCTTTATTTTATTATCATTTGAAACATCATTAATGTTACTTGTTTGCTTATGTTCTGTTTTCTCCCCTTGTACAACGTAAGTTTCACATGCAGGAATTTTTTTCTGATAGTTTACTACTAGAGATCTAATTCCCAGGACAATCTCAGACACATAGTAGGTACACAATCAGCATTTGATGGATGCATGAATGAATGAGTGAATGGTCACTGGCACTTCAAGTCTCAGCTGACAGACCAACAGAAGACATTGAATTATGCACTCTCCTGAAGTCTACTTGGCTGATGGCTCTGCAATGGGAGGGTTGCCTCGCTATACTCCAATGCATGCCAATTAAATGCAGCCTTTGAGTGTGTTTGCAGCGCTCAGCAAAGTTTGGCTTCCCTTGGTACAACCAAATGTCTGCTTCACATCCTCTTTTCAGTTCAGTGCACCATTTAAGACATCTAAAACAATGGAAAAGAAACGCTCATTTTAATTTAAAATAACCTTTTTCAGGAGAGATGTGAGCTTTACATTTTAAACAGGCTTGCCGACAGAATCCTTAATTCAATAAGGAGGGCCAAAAGAATTCAGACATTTCATGCCACCCAAAGACCAGCAATTGGGTGAAAAAAAATAATGCATGTTTTTACCCATGAAGTAACTAGACACATAAATGAAGAAATCATGATTTTATAACATTATTAGATGTGCTTAAATTATAGGAGTTGGGGGTGAGGAACTCTCCCAAACCTGTTTCCCTTCAATACCAACTTAGGCAGAGGTCTTGTCAATCCCTTGTTAAAAGGTGGGGTTGGGGAAAAAAAATAAATACAAACAAGTAACAAATGTGTTTTAACCTCCTAAAGGAACTAATAGTGAGCAAGACAGTCATCATTATCATTACTTGGTGCCATCACAACCAATGCAGCTGACAACTGTGAAATGAGTGCTCTTCACTGAATTACCGAGTGTCATAAAATCCTTAAGCATTTTGTAGGGTTCGTTTCCCTTATCTAGGGATTGTAATTCACAAAGTGGGATAAACTGAAACTTTCTACAAGTTGTTCTTACTGGAAAAACAAACTACAAAATGTTATGATAGAATATGAACATTATGCCTACTGTTTTATAGTTTAGTCATGGATTCGATATAAAATTGAATATTACGCATAGCAATTTGAAGAATTCATTAATATGGTTTCTGTGATTGGGGATGGGAAGAGGGATATGTTGGCCATTGTCTATACCAATGACATACATCTTGCTGACAAGCATTGCTTGACACATAGCATGTCATAAAATGACTAAGGATCCAACACTCTGGGGAGAGATTTTCTTATTATTTAAAAGTCATAACAAACTTATCAGAACTGGAAGGGATCTAGCCCAGCTTTGTCATCATACAGACGAGATAACGGAGGTTAGATTTGAGTGACTTGCCCAAGGTCACACCGTGAAGGAGCCAAGACTAAAATAAAGTCTCCTAACCCCAATCCAATCATCTTTTCACTACATTGTGGGTACAATAAATATTGGTTTTCCTTTCCTTTAAGCAGCAGGAGGAAAGACAGGGAGAAGGGACACTGTCATTTATTATTGTTTATTTGTATTTCTTAATATAAAGATTTTAGAAAGACAATACCAGAGCGGCAATGTGTGTTTTATTTCCCCAGAGCATGATGTGCTCTTGGTAAATGTGCTTTATGAGGAGATTTGTCCTAGGAGCTTGGCAGATCTTACTGTAAATATTTTAGCAGTTTCCTATTATTTAGTTGTGGGATTAAATTTTTATCCCAGCCTCCACAGGTCTGTGAGGGAGTGCCTACAGCAGGAATGGTGATTTTCTTCTTTAGAGAATGTTGTGGTAGACATTCCAAGGAGGGCTTCCCCCTGCCCAATAACAAAGAACAGCTTTAGCCCTAACCGGTTTGGCTCAGTGGATAGAGCATTGGCCTGCGGTCTGAAGAGTCCCAGGTTCGATTCCGGTCAAGGGCATATACCTTGGTTGCGGGCACATCCCCAGTAGGAGGTGTGCAGGAGGCAGCTGATGGATGTTTCTAACTTTCTATCCCTCTCCCTTCCTCTCTGTAAAAAAAAAAAAAATCAATAAAATAAAGTAAGAACAGCTTTGGGTATCAGCTCCTTTAGCTTCCCCTCAATCGCAGAAAACTCAGGAGCTCAAGCCCTTCTGGTGCCACCCAATTGAGTGTCTAAGCTCGGCGGATAGAAACTTAGCCCAATGCAGGACACCTGTGAGGAACAATGCTTTCTCCCGAGGTCATTGCCAGGGGAGCAAGGCTTTGTCAATTCTACATCACAACTCAACTTTTCCCTCTGCCCAATCCTGCTGCCGCCTCTTTTCCTTCACAGGTGTTGATCCCTAATAAATATCTTGCACCCCAAGCTCTTGCAACATAATAACTGCCTTCATGCAATCCAACCTGCAACATATGTCTATTTTATTTCTCAGACATCCTAACTGCAAGCTTCCAGCCAGTCTTGATGCGCCCAGTTCATACTATAACCAATTTCCCACTACCGATTATACTAGAAAAGTCAGAAATGGGTTATTTCCTGCAGGAACAGGGAAATTTGAGAAACTAGCTCATCAAAGACTATCGGCATTGCTCACAGGCTCATGGGGCCAAGTGGAGCTTGACTATGGAGAGAACAGATGAGCCCTGACAGGTGGACACCAGGGAAGGGCCCCCTGGTCATGGTTTATCATGATCAGCTTCTCCTGGTAGTTTTTAATCGTTACAGTTTTGCTATTTTGATAACAGTCTTAGAGAAGTTAAACAAATTGTTCACTGTCATCAACTTCATCATAGATGCCTGAAATTCCTTTATCAGTCAACAAAGTTTCTCATTTCACCCACAGAAGGTAGGTTTAAAGCCCCCGAGCAACTCTGGAGATGGAAAATTCAGAGAATACTGGGGCCTGTGTGTTCCATTTAGCCTCACCATGCGCACTGCAGGCACAGGCCTGCCTTACCTCAGCTAATGAGAATCCTTTTTTCTGAAGTGGCTCAATGTGCTGGTGCCCGCCTGGAAGGATTCAGTTCCTGCTGCTGTAAAACGGACCCTCATCTAGCCTCAACTATCAGAAACTTCACCTGAAACCTTGCTTTGAGGATAAATCTCATGGGATTCAAACCAAAAACTGAGGCCTGGCCCTTTGACTAGTATTTCAATATTTAAATTTTAGTCTATGCTGCTATTTAATAGTTTTGTCTTTTCCCATGAATAATCTTTCATTTGGCTTTAGATTATCTGTTGTTGTTTTTTAATTTTTGACTGTAAACAAGAGAATGCAAGCAAAGCAATTTTGAGGAGAGCCGTGCCCCCAACGGGAGAAACCGATCCCTTATTTTCTAGAGTTCGTTCTGCACAGACAACACTATACACTTAAGACAAACCTCAGTAAACACTAACTCAGTCAACTAAGGAAGACTGCCAGTACCATGCTTATCACTGATCCTGGTCGTTTAGAAGACTCAGAAACTAAATGTTCCTTTGGAAATGCATTGAAACTGGCCTTCACGATAAATTACCATTCTTTCTGTTACCACCAGCCACTTATTGAGTGCCCGTGAAAGCTGGACTTCTACATTATCCTCAACACCCAACAAAAGAGGAATTTTCTGTCCTCTCTCCCTCTCTCCCTCTGTTTCACTCTCCCCAACCCACTCCCACCTACCCACCCACACACACACTCCCTCCCTTTAAAAATCAATGGGAAAAATATCCTTGAGTAAGGATTATCAAAACAAACAAAAAAGAGGAATTTTTATCTCCCTATAAGCTAACTACTGGTAAGTATTATTTTTCTTATTTGTATAGAAGGAGCTAGGGCACATAAAGGTTAAGTAACTTGCCACTTTATGAGCTTGTGATTTTAGGGAAGCTATTTAACCTATCCAAGCCAGTTCTGGTGTGTGTCAAGTGGAAAGGGTAATATCTGCCCTAATCAGTTTGGCTCAGTGAATAGAGCGTCTTGAAAGGTCTGCGGATTGAAAGGTCCCAGGTTCGATTCCTATCAAGGGCATGTACCTTGGTTGTGGGCACATCCCTGATGTTGCTTTCTCATTGATGTTTCTAACTCTCTATCCCTCTCCCTTCCTCTCTGTAAAAAATCAATAAAATATTTTTTTTAAAGGTAATAACTACCAGAACCTGGTACACTGCCCATTCCCCTCGTGCTCTGCCACATTCAGCCCTCAATTAACATTTGCTAAATAAGTGAAGTCCACCTTAGAGAGAACATCAGTGGTCTCCCTCAAGGGCTCCCCCCTTCCCCACT
This sequence comes from Murina feae, assembly GCA_004026665.1. Lineage (NCBI taxonomy): Eukaryota > Metazoa > Chordata > Mammalia > Chiroptera > Vespertilionidae > Murina > Murina feae. The sequence goes on from PVJC01000741.1 coordinate 10,582, forward strand.
GGTCTCTCCCCAATCTGGAGAACTGTCCACTGCCTCACTCTCAGGAAGCACTCATCAGAATTCTTAGCTGACGCTGTAAAGGTGTCCTCACTGTACAGTTCCGGGCTGACCTCTCTGCTGGCCTGCTCTCAACTCCTACCACCAGTGGTACAGCCCAAAGCCCTCTCTGTGAGGATGCCCCTCATTCTGTGAGATATGGGAAGGCAGCTTAAGCCTTGTTACCTTTTGGTGTCTATGTGACCAACGAGAAATTCATGCTTCCTTCCCTGCCCTGCCAAATAGTGGGAATGAAAGTTACTCCCTATCTGCCTCCTCTCTGCCTCAATTTCACTCCAGTTTTTCTTTCCTCTGCTAATATAAGCACAGGGATATACCAAAAGCCCTTTGCCCAACCCAATAGGAAGTGACATTTCCCCTTCTTGCAGGCACCGTTCCCCCCCACCCCCACCTCTTCACTCTCTAAGAGAAGTTTTTCGGATTCCCTTTCATGTCACATGGAAAAGCTGAAGCACCCTCCTTCTGCTTGGCACCATTCCCCCACCCAGCATCTCAGCACTGCAGCCTAAGGCTACTACTGTGTGCCTCTTCTCTCATCCCACCTCCTTTTATAGACTGGGACTGGAGGGCCAGAGTGCTGGGGACTGGGGGAGGCAAGGCTTGTGCCTCTTAGCCCCCAGAGAAGCGTGTGGTTCTCAATTATGGTGGCTCACTTAAAAATGGGAGGCGTAACCTCTCTGTCTGTATCTGTGATATCTAGTCCTTTTATCCTAGACAAAAAGAGAAGCGACACTCAGCATCCTGTTACAAGTAGAAGCATGAGCCAAGGCTTTAAGAGGCAAAAGGCTGCCTTTTTCATGATCCTGAAAGTTCTCTGGAATATATCTGATAAAAACTAAACATCTTTACAATGTCACAGGATAAAAAGAAAAAAAAAATTGACTCTGGCCTGATAATCCTCTTTGGGGAGCTTTAAAACTCCAAAACTCTATACAGGGCCTGAAATCTAGAGAGTGACTCTCCCTGGAAGAAGTTCAGGTCCTTTATTAAAATACAACCACTAGGCAATAGACAATAGGAGGTGATTTCACTGATCTTGGTGAAGATTAGAGGGACTTTTCTTAGTTATTTGACATACTATTTAGTATCCAGTTAGAAATCATTCCTTCTAAAGCCAATAAAAGATGATCCCCAATAAAAGATGATCAAATATGTCTTAAAGTATATGCTGGGCTTTCCCGGTTGAGGTATTAATAAATTACTTAAACACCCCAACTTTATAGTCTTCCAAACTTGTTTTCTATGATCCCATTAACTGATACTATAATCTTAGAATTACTTAGAATTCTTTTCAAGGCCATGCCTCATTCCTGCACTTCAGCTAGAGTGGGCTTACCCACAGCCTGATCGGGCCTCAGCACAGACTTACAACATTTGTTAAGAGATCATTTGCTTTTCTTGACAAAAACATACATGAACCCACTAGGTGTTCTTGATATAAATTCTAAGAATACTCCTTTGGGTTCTTTATTACAATTTCTGAAGAATCAGCATGGTCAGAAACTGGCTCTTGAGAGTTAAAATACAGGTCCTATACATGGAGGAGAACAAGGGATAAGACAGGTCTAGGTAAGTTTCTAAAGCTGATAGAAAGAGGTTCTAAAACCAGGTTCTGCAGAGACCTGAGGTTGCACGGAGATCTCACAGGAACCTTCACTGTGGCGGGAACTCAAATACAGCTCTTCCCACTCTCTCCCTCACTCACTCACTGTCAACCAAAGTAGATCAGATTTCGTCTGCTTTGAGTGTTAGCCTTAAGATTTTGTATGGGGGGAAGGAGGGGGGTTGCTGCCAAAAAATAAACATTTGCTGTATGAATTTCTTTTCTGTAGATGAACTGAATATACACCCTCTTGCCTTTTCAAATAAAAAGAAAAGCTGCCTGAAGGAACAATAGAACTGTTTACCAATTACAGGACAATCAAGGGGGGAGGGGGAGGCAGAAACACAGTATGTTAATAACTATGCCAAAACATATTCATCATTTTTGAGATTCACCCTTTAGTATTCAGCTATACTGAATAACTTCCTTCAATTCTTACTCGGCCTTCAATTCTCACTCGACCACAGAAATGCCTTCACAAAACTATCTAATATAATAAAAGAGTAATATGCAAACTGACCGTTACTTGAGACACCTAAGCCACGCCCACCAGCCAAGCCACGCCTCCCAGCCAACCAGAGCGGCTGTATGCAAATTAGCCCAGCCAAGATGGAGGCCAGCAGCCGTTGAGCTAGAGCAAACCAGAGGCTTTTGTTGCAACTGCCTGCCTAGGCTGGCTGATCCTCTGCTCATGGCCACGCCCACCAGCCAATCAGAGTGGCTGTATGCAAATTAGCCCAGCCAAGATGGAGGCTGGCAGGGCAGCTCTGCACTGGGAGCCTCTGTGGCCAGCATAGCTGTGCCAGGTGTGTCAGCTCAGTTGGGGGGGGTCTGGCCTGGGGCCTCCTTGTGACATCCAGGAGCGCCTATCCCAGGTCCACTGCCTGGCTCCGCCCCCCAGGGGCCTCCACCAGGCGTGCTGGAGAGCAGGTCCTCCACGGGTCTTGCAGAAGCAGCCATCCTGGGTCTGCTGCCTGGCTCTGCCCTGGGGGTCTCCTCAGGGGTGTGCAGGAGCACCTGTTCAGGGGCCACTACCTTCATCCGCTCCCCAGGGGCCTCCACAGGGCGTGCGGGAGCGTCTGCGGCACAGTGCAGAGCATCCAAAGCCAGTCCGCTGCCCAGCTTCACCCCAGGTGTGTCCGCTCAGCAGCAGGGCCCCACCAAGGGATCCTGCACCAGCGTCCGCCCCTGGCTTGCCACCCAGCTCTGCGCCAGGTGTGTCCCCTCAGTGGTGGGGGCCCACCAGGCTTGTGCAATCGTGGGCCCTCCGGTGGGAAACGTCCAGGCCTGCACTCACCACCCCTCCCACCCCCCAGTGCATGAACCCTGAAGGGGCTGTGGGCAGCCTGAAAATGGCCCTCATCCCCTCACCCAGGCTGGCCAGGCATGCCAGCAGGTGGACATCTCCCCCGAGGTGTCCCAGACTGCAAGAGGGCACAGGCCGGGCTGAGGGACCCCCACCCCCCGAGTGCACAAACTTTTGTGCACCGGGCCCCTAGTTTATATATATAAAAGCCAAGTGACCAGAATGACCAGAATGACTTGCTTTGATGCACACTGAGGCCCAATTGCCACATCGCCCCAACTGGAGACAGGGCCAGCCAGCCAACTACCTGTGGCTCCTCCCCTGGACAGTTCCACCCCCAATCAGCAACCCCCCCCACCCCAATTGGGAGCAGGGTCAGTGGGCCAATCACCCATGGCCCTCCTCCCAGCCAGCCCAGCCCCGATTGGCCCCAATCTAGGAGGGTCAGCTGGACTCCACCCATGCACAATTTCATGCACTGAGCCTCTAGTAATTTAATATTGTGTCTTGGTCTTTATAAGAGGTCAATATAAGAAACCCCAATGACAAATATTTCTGTCTTGTTTGTGAAATTGCTGTTGAAGATATTGCTCATGTCCCTTATCTAATGATGATACATTCTATTAACTCCTCCTTAATAAAACATAGAAAAGTCTTCTATGTTTTCTTTTTTTAAGATGCCGAGGAACTTGTAATTTAGATTTGCCTTTACCTGACAGTAAACTAAAAGTTAAATAATTATGTTCAAAGTCGCAAGGGGGGAGAGGGTTATCCATATGAAAGATGCTGTGTTTTCAGACCCCATTATTCTATATAACAAAAGACTAATATGCAAATTGTCCCCAAAGGCAGGAGTTTGACTGACCAGGAGTTAGATATTTACTGGCCACCAGGGGGCAGTGCAGAACATGGCGGGTGTCCCTGGCATTGGCGGCACTGGCAGCAGGCTGCAGTGGAGGTGCTGCTGGCCCTAACGGGCCCCAACAAGAGCAGGAACATGGCGGGATGGTGGAGCAGGTAAGCGGGCAGCACCAGGCCAAGGCAGGTGCAAGCAGGGACGCTGATTGCCCCACTGGTCACCCCACAGATTGGCCCTGATCACCAGCCAGGCCTAGGGACCCTGCCCATGCATGCACCGGGCCTCTAGTCAATTATAACCCACTCTCCATTAAAGTCAGGCAACATTAATTGAGTACTTTTATGCTATGAACTGTGGTACTCACCAAGTTTACTAAAACATGCTGTTTTCCTGAAAAGAGACCTTGGTTAAATGGCTCTTATTCTTTTATTTTATTTTCATAATCTCTCTGTATATCTACATTTATTTGTAAACTGTCTCATAATTATTTTTGAAAACAGATGTGTTATTACCTATACTAATAAAAGCCTAGGTGATCCTCGCGCCCTCGCACAACAGGCACCAATTGCCACAAGATGGCTGGCAGGGGAGGGCAGTTGGGGGTGACCAGGCCTGCAGGGGAGGGCAGTTGGGGACAACTAGGCCTGTAGGAGAGGACAGTTAGGAGCAACCAGGCCTGCAGGGGAGGGGAGTTGGGGGTGATCAGACCGGCAGGGGAGGGTTAGGAGGTGATCAGGGAGGCAGGCAAGTGAGCAGGCAAGACAGCAGTCCCGGACTGTGAGAGGGATGTCTGACTGCTCAAGGGGTCCCAGATTGGAGAGAGTGCAGGACGGGCTGAGGGACACCACCGCCCCACCCCCCTCAACCCTCCTCCCCACCTCACCCCCATGAATTTTGTGCCCCAGGCCTCTAGTAGGTAAATAAATGAATTGAATTGGTATATTCTAGAAAGAGAAAGCATTGATTTAAATTTACCTAGAGGGCAGATAACATATTACATTCTTCTCTCTTAGCTTCCTAAATCATCACACAGACCAAACTTCTCTCGAAACATCTTATATTCACCAGTTTAATTTTCCTAATAGGCTTTTTCTGTTGCCATCACTCATCTACTCAAAAATATTAATTGCCACACCACACAAATTGCCCTCAAAATAAATTTCAAACACATACACAAAAGAAATTGCAAGTCAGAGGTCATTTGTCATGAAGAATACGGAACCTGCCTAAATAATTTGTCCCCTATATGTGTTTATGAATGGATATAACTGAGTAACCCATTCCTAGACTGAAATAGGTGCATCCAAGTCATTTAAATTTTTTTTTTTTAAAAAAAGGCCTTGTCATTTAAATTTTTTTTTTTTTTTAAAAAGGAATGGTGACAATAGACACATGTGCTTTCACCTAAAGCTCAACTTACCTTTTTCCCATTTTGGGTCTTATATAACCACCAAGCAGGTTATTTATTTATTTTCATGTCACTACCACTACCAACGGGGAGAGAAGGACTGATTTGCAGTTTCTAATTTGTAGTTTCAAATGTACCCAAAATCTGACTCCTAGAGCCAGGGGGGCTCCAAGAGGTGCCTTGATGAGCGTGCAGATGGGTTTCCTTCTCTCAGACGGCAAGGTATTCTTTTTACCCTTCACAAATTCAACATCAGCAAATCAAAGTCCAAAGTCTGGCAGCCAATCAACTGCCAGATGCTGGTTTCACCTTCCTGCCCTACTGCCTCTATGAAGCACATCACAGACGCATGAGCCAGTGCTGGAGGCAGTCAGTGGTGACTGTCCATTCCCCATCAGTGTGTTCCTCTTGCCCCCTCTTGCAGTCTAGTCTTTAATTGAAAGACTCCACAGAGAAAGAAGGTTTTGTTATTTGTAGAGAAGGCTAAAATGTGTTCTCTATAAAAAGGAAGATTTCTTTTACTTTAAATGCAGAAGATTGGCCAGAACAATAATATATGGGTCCCATTTGCAGTATGTGATGTGTGTATAGACATTTAGTGTCATGTAGAAAAGACCCAATACTTTATGGCAAGACATCAGTAGCAATTTTTTTAGTGCAATTATATATTGCCTTGGAGAGAAAAATCCTTTAGTTGGTTTACTCTGGTTCGACTGTAATTTTTTTCACTTTCCTAGCCATAAAAATGTTAGTAAGCTAATTTCTTTCTCCTCCAGATTTGTGTGTCTTGTACATAGAATAGAAAACACTATTTCTACCCACTCTCGAACCCAACAGAGCTTCTATGCCATACATTAGAATAGACTATTATTTAGAGAAGTGTATTTATGGAGTTAGGAAAACTAACAAGACTCAAAAAATAAATTCTTCAGTTATGTTTTATTTAGTTATCAGATAGAGTTATCCAGTGAACAAGTGAAACAAAGTGAAGTTAGCCTTTAAGATGTTTATGGTCCTAGGGAGGAATAGGAAGCACAATACAAGGCTGTAGTGCGAAATATTTTCAATAAAGCAGACATTTCTGATTTAATGCATTCCTCTGGAACAGCAGGCCTATCCGTAAAATACACAGCAGAATGATATTGCTTTGGAAAATGTGCAAACACCTTACACTGCAATCAAGTGTGTCTACAGGGGAAAAGATGATGCCTGGAAGGTTTTTCCTGCCACACTCATTAGAGAGCACTTTTTAATTACATTCACATTCTCAGGTTACTGATTTGTATGTACAGAGAACAATGTAGAGGAAAAATTTTAAGTGAATACGATTTGCTGCAAACTATTGGGAAAATGTGAACTAATGTCAGTGTTGTTAGCATAAGAAACATTCAAACCTGTAAAGAACTTTTGTAAGTTTATTTGAGCCAAACTTTCAACAATTGCTGGGAAGCAGAATCTCTAAAGAATGATGATTTTTCACCTATTTTTATAAATGACTATCAAAGTAGGAGATCTATTGGGTTACATGAAATCTATTGGTGATAGATTAGGGAGGTGGGAGAAAGTGGGAATGGGGGCGGATCTCTGGGATTGGATGAAAAGTAAAATGATGGACACATGCTTCTTTTACATAGGTGGGTACAGGATAGTTAACAGTCAACAATTACCAAGATAACAATAACAGTGAGGGAATCTGTGGTCTTCACCCTTGCCAGTGCCCTGGCTCACTGCTTGTGCCCTGAGGGGTCTGGAAAAAGGGAAGTCACAAGTTACCCAGACATTCCAAAGGTATGTTATCTAAATGCAATAGTCTCGGTTAAAATCAAAATACATTTTCATCATAGAAGATACCAGCCTAAGATGTGACTATACACCATAGGCTAATTGTTAATTAAGAAGTGTTAATTTCAGACCATCCTTTGTGGTTGCTTTAGGTCTCTGAGTTTGCAAGGTCACCACATAGGCCCTCCCTGAGTTAGTCAGGTTAGCATGTGGCCCCTTTTTACCCAGATAAAGCAGCTTAGAAATAAGATCCCCAGGAAGATGAGGCACACTGAGACTCCTCAAACTTAGGAATTCAGTCTTGAGTCTTGATAGCACAAAAATGTAACTAGTTACTCGCTGTTGAGAGAGTTTGCTTATTTGTTGGTTGCCTGTGGCGTAAAGAGGTTCCAAGTTACCTGAAAACCTGGAACCCAAACCTGTCTAATCCAGATCAGAAGGGTAGAGGTGAACCTTCTGACATGGTTCTTTGCATGATAGTTCTTCTTTTGTTCAAAGGTCTGTGATGTGCTTTTCTGAAATGCAGGATCCCTCTCCCATAGCAGTGAGGCATAGAGCTCTGACAGGGGCAGTGAAAAATGTGAGGCTATTTGTACACAGCTGCAGCTACTTGCATGGGTAATTGCTTTTACCCAAATCAACAGCATAATTGTGGCTCTGACGATATAGATTTAAAAGCTATTGAAGTGTCAAATTATATTACAACAGTAGAGACAGTTCTCCAGACAATATCCATGTTTTCATATTAATCAAGCTCCAAGAATGTGTTGAACCCTTGCCATAGGGCACAAAATACCAACATGTTGTGATATACTGATGTCTAGCATGACAAAGAGAGGGGGGATGCTAACTACATATTCTGTACTAAGAATCTATTACTATTTCTTTATTATTTAATAATGTTATTTATAATGCATGCATATAACTACTAATTCCTACAATTTAAATTAGAAATTGGTGTTTGAAGGTAGAAGAGCCAGCTATGGTTTTTCTACAGGTGGCTGTTGGTGGCTGTCTAAAGTAGAGTGGTGACTGCAACAAAGATTGATTGATCTGCTACCTCTGCATATGTTTGTCACACTGAGCCCTCACCTATCACATCCTATTATTATATCAGGTAAAGATGAACGTTAATTTCTGCTCTAGAAAATATCCAAATCTGATTAGACAAGGTTTCTAATTAGATAATGTAGGATAGTGAAAAACAGTGTATATTAGAATAGAAAGACTTATGTTTAATCTCAAAGACTGCCAATTATGTGCTGTGTGCTCTTAGCCACTGAAATTTGAACACGAGAATACTAGTAATATATTTTTATTAGTAATAGATTGCATGTAGATAAACTGTGGAGGTTTACAAATATGTTTTTTTCCAAAGCAAGAATTCCAGGAGTATGGAGGTGCTGAAGTCAGTTTGGTGATTTAAAGATGTCACGGCCATGCTCACTAGCGTTCTCTTGACCTTTCCCGTGGTCCAAGAAATCTGACAGCTCTAATGATTATGTCTGTGATAAAAGGACGTAGGGGGACAGGTGAGGAGCAGGAGAAAGGGACAACGACTTTATTGGAAGAGACAAAGCTGTCTAGGCCCAAGTAGGACTTCTGCTTATAGTTCATCGGCTGGAATTGTGTCATGTGCCACCGACAGCAAGGAGGTTAGAAAATGTAGGGGTTTTTTAAAGCAGGACACATTGCCAGTCCAATCAAAATTGAGGTTATGTCAATAAAGGGGAGAATGGAATGAATAGGCAGCTTGCAATGTCTGCCTCAATATTCTTTACAAAGTTGGTGTCAAGGATTGCATGAGATAACTTGATTGAAAGTGTTTTACTAACCATAAAGCTAAACAAAGTTGATTGCAACAAATGTTATATTCTCCTTACATTCATATAATGTCACGGAAAAGATCTTTAAATAAAATATGTATTATACTTTAACTAATATATAGACATATTACCTAATATGTAGGTATATTAACTAATATATAGTATATTAGGTCACACACACACACACACACACACACACACACACCTTCTGAAGCAAATGGGAGGATGAATTTTTTCTCATTGTGTATTTGAGACAACATAGTACATGTGATTCGATTATGATCTATAATATTAAAGCAAAGTATAAAAACTTTTTACTCTTTGCTTTATATCTTTAACACTATTTATTTCCACTGACTCAATTTTTTTGTCTATAATTTGGATATAAATGTCCTCATTTACACGTGATAAAATTAAATAGCAATTATGTACTTTCTGAATTAAAATACCTTGAATCACTATGCTCTCCTTCAAATTAAATGAAAATAACTATAAAAAATTGTAAGTACAAATTTTAAAATTATTTATCTTCAGTATCCAAGAATATATAATAGAAATTGTATTTTTTTTTCTATGAATTTTTTCTTATCCTATAAAATGGTCAGGAAAAAGAAATATTTTTTTAATTAAAAAAGTCACTTCAGGAAAAAAGCACTAGGAAAATATTCTATCTCAGTGACAACATAATAACAGTGCCCTGTAAGAAGCAGTGAGCACAGTAACTTGATTTACATTGAATATCAGAGCATAGATAGACATTAAAATGTAATTTGAACATGCATGATGTTAAAATAGCTGGTGATACTAAGGAGCAGATTGTTTAGAAAGCTTCAGAAAACACCTTCCATATACCTACACGTACACTTACCGACACCTGACCATGGCCGAGACCTCGGTGGTCAGGCCTGCCCTTCATCCTTACACCTGTGCCTCCCTGAACCACACCAGTTCACAGCCATCGCAAGGCTTTGCCCCTTGCCATCACCGTCCCCGTTTTCCACATGGCTGTCCCCCCATCATATGGTGCTCATTCAAATGTCACCTCCACAGAGATGCCTTCTCTGAGCAATGTGACCTTGAAAGAGTCACTCACCACCACCTTGCTTTTGTTTCTTCGTAGCATTTACAATTACCTGACTTACTTCATTTGGCTTATCTGTCTATCCTATGCCTTCCCACTAGACTAGAACATAAGCTTCACAAAAGCAGGAACACTGTCTTGTTTATAGCCCTATCTCCAGCACCTCAGGGCTCATCACAAAGCAAGTGCTTCATAAATATTTGTTGAGTGAAAAATATATATAGTTTCTCTGATGGTCTGATAGGTTAAACTGCGTTCCCTATAAACATTTCTTAAAAAATCAAGACCTTTAAGGTTTATCCCAAATAAGTTAAACTACAAGAAGCATTTTATACTTAGTACAATCTTAACTTGACACATAGATCTTGACACATAGATCTCAGTAATTATTGGCTGAATTGCATTAATTCAAACTTTATATATAATCTGTAAATATAAAAAAATAACAAAAGACACTTGGAAAGACCTAAGCTGCTGCATACAGGTGTACATACTAAGTAGTATCTCAAATCATACATATAAATTTTCTTCATGTAATATTTCATTAAAATATTCTATTGTGTATTCATCTACTGAGAGGAGGATTCTAATTACCTCAAGGAAACAACTAAAGAGCTGACCTAGATATCCTCCTGGTGAGTTCCTCACAATTTAGTAGCACACAAGACATACTTTTCCAGAGACTCTTCACTCTCCATGAGAACAGAGCAAAGTAACTCTTCTCGGATCTATAAGCTAAATTCCATAGACTAAGGACTCTTAAATTGCTGTGACACCTTAAATCTGTATCTTGCATCTTAGACCAAGGTCTCTCTGTTCTTCAGATTCCATTCTTTCCTACCCATCCCAGTTATTAAGACATATTTGTGATAATACATCTTATTTAGAGATTAAAACTCTAACACATGACATAATCCAATCTAATAAAAGAGTAATATGCAAGTTGACCCTCACTCTGAGACACCTAAGCCATGCCCACCAGCCAATAAGAGCGGCTGTATGCAAATTAACCCAGCCAAGATGGCGAGGCAGCCACGGAGCTGGAATAAGCAGGAGGCTTCTGTTAGGCCAGCTGGGCCTCTGCTCAAAGCCACAATGTTTCAATTATAGAAGATAAATAAACCCAAGAAACCTGATTCCAGCCAGCCTAGATGGGACATTGGGTCAATGGGAGCTGTGGGCAGCCTGAGCTGGAATAAGCAGGAGGCTTGCCCCAGTGATGGGGGAAGCTAAGGTCCCTGTCTGCCTAGGCTGACTGTGGCCTCCACACACAGCAACAAAGTTTCAATTATAGAAGATAAACAAACCTCAGTTACCTGCTTCCCGCCTTAGGCTCAAGGAAGCACTGGAAGCCTGGATTGCCAGGAGCAACCTGACCTGGGCTCCAGTTAAAGCAACAAAGTTTCAACCTTAGAAGTTAAATAAATCCCAGCCAGCCTCACTGCAAACAGCCATCAGCCCCTCACCCAGGCTGGTCAGGCATGCCAGCAGGTGGACATCCCCCAAGGGGTCCCAGACTGCGAGAGGGCACAGGTCAGGCTGAGGGACCTCCCGAGTGCACAAATTTTTGTGCACTGGGCCCCTAGTGTGTGTATGTGTGTGTATGTATATATGTGTATATGTATACATATTCTAAAAAAAGAGTAATATGCAAATTAACCATCACTCCGAGACACATAAGCCACCCCATCAGCCAATCAGACCGACTGTATGCAAATTAACCCATCAAAGATGGCAGTTAACTTGCATACACAGGAGAGCGAAGACTAAAGACAGCGTAGAAGGAAGCCAAGTGCTGCAGAAGGGAGCCAAGGGGTGGAGAAGGGAACAGAGCTGAGGCAGCAGAGACAGTGAAGAAGGGAGGGAGAAGGGAACGGAGCCAAGGTAGCAGAGATGGGAGGGAGCCGAGGCGGCAGAGAAGGGAGTCGAGGCGGACTTCGCTCCATTCTCTGCTTCGCTCTGGCTCAGGAAGCCCTATTCTTGCAGGAATCTTCCTGCAACGGGCTATTAGTATGTGTGTGTGTGTATTTTACAACAAATGGCTATTCTCTTTCCCTTTAGTTTCCAAGACAGGTTATTAAAAGTCAGGGAAAAGCAAAACAGATTGTTTATCTCTTTCATTATCCCCATCACTTTAACGAGATTCATCACAGTCTAAAGACCCAGCACAAAGGAAAAGGCATTAGAAGATAAGCATGTGATTTGTTATTTGATTCATTTAATGCAAGAAAAAGGAAATGTTTATCTTTAATTGAAATGCTCCAGTTTAAAATATAATAACTTTATATATTATTCACATATTACAACCAAATTCTTAATTCAATGTGGAGTTCTAAATTATTAGAGTGCAGGGTATCACAAGACACATTATAGAAGAAATATAATTTCTTTCTGTCCCATGGTATAACTTGACATAGCACTGAAGAACTCTTCTGTTTCTTTAAATGTGTTGTGTGTGGATAAAAAACATTTTGAATGCTCAAGTTGCTTCCTTAAAGTAGTGGCCCATATGGTGCTATCGTTGATCATTTGCCAAAAAGTGGGATCAGGGAAGAATAAAACAGAAACAAAACAACTACACAAAGGATTTTAATAACTCTAAAGAAACTAACATTCAATATAATGGCCATTAATAAAAACACTGAAGGTATCATTTCCAGCAGAACTGCCACCATAAACTGAGCAGACTATGGTGCATCACTGAGAATCATAAAGTTCTTCAGTATCTTATAAGATGCATACCCCCCATCAAGGAATTATAACTCACAAAGAAATATTTTAAAAGGAACAGTCTGCTCCTCTGAGTGTCAGACTCCAAGTTGTTTTAATAGAAAGCAACAATAAATAGTTTTTATGGTAGAATCTGAATGCAATGCTTGTATTTTATATCAAGTCCCAACTTTTGAGCTAAGCTCAATGTGATCAAAGTAGTAGAGAGAGAGTGTGCTTGATGCTCTTCGTGGATGCCCTGCCCCAGAAGCTCTGTGTCTTCAAGCTTCTCCTCTCGCCTTTCTATGCTCACCCAAGTCATTCAACTCAGGAAGTAAGTACTGAGCATCCTCTGTGTGCCTGCCAGGTGCCAAACAGGCCCCGTGTTTTTTGAGCTCCGAAAGCCAAAGCTATTGGTGTTGAGGTTGTACATAAAGCCCTTTCTGAAAATCTCTGGCGACCCTGACCATGCAATTGTCTTTCCCCCCTGAGTGTCCCTCTTGGCCTTTCTTCTCTCTCTAATAGCACTAGGATCCTAGAAAATGATTAGGTACAAGAAAAAGTCGTTATGTCTATGAGTGTGTTCATAGGCAGCTGATAGAGATTTCTACCAAGGTTCAATGTAATCTCCTGAATTAGTCAGGGTGCTCCAGAAAAAACAGAACCAATAGGATATAAAGGAGATTTATTATGAGGAATTGGCTTATGCACTTATGAAGGCAGAGGAGTCCTGAGATCTATTATAAACTGGAGACTCAGAAAAGCCAGTAGTATAATTCAGGCCAGTTTAAAGGCCTGAGAACCAGTGTAGCCAATGAGGAAAATCCCAGTTTGAGGGCAGGAAAAAATGAGATACTATGTTCCAGTCAAATGAGATATTATGTTCCAGTCCAAGCAGTGAGGTAGAAAAAAAGGGGGTAGAGGACAAATTTGTTCTTCCTCTGCCTTTTGCCCTATTCAGGCCCAAGGATTGGATGCTGCCCACCACATTGGGGAGGACAACATACTTTACCGAGTCCACTGACTCAAATGCTAATCTAAGCTAGAAACACCCTCAGACATACCCAGAAACAATGCTAATTTGGGTAACTCAGGGCTCATATAAAATCATCATCACCCTTAAGGGAATGGGGAAGCAGATCTGTCTCCTGATTGAGGAGGAAGCTGGTCTTTGCAAGGCTTGTCAGACCATAAAAACCAAACAAAGGGCTGCCCTGAGGGAGGGCAGGGTGTTGTTGTCCTGGCAACAGAAGTGAGATGTGGCCTTGCACCTGGGAGCATTCAAGGGGGTGGGACCATATCTGCAAAACAAAGACCCCAGAGGCTTACAAAAAGCAAAGCCTTTGTGTGTTGCTCACTCTGATTTGGAAAATCCTTCCCAGGATCCATTGGTTAACCAATGTTTGATAAAAGGACTCCTTCCCTTTCTCCTTGAAGTATGGTTGGCATTTCTTTGCCCTTCTGTAACAGTATGACCCTAACCAATTCTGTGTCTCTTACTCACCTGTGAAAGATGTATAAAATTGGTCTTTTTGCTCTAGAGGTGGTATTGTAAGGGAAAATAAAAATTTGAAATAAGAGACATCTGCCCTCCCATGTTTATTGCAACATTATTCACAATAGCGAAGATATGGAAACAATCTAAGTGTCCATCAATGGATAAATGAACAAAGAAAATGTGGGATGTCCTAGCCAGTTTTTCCCAGTGGTTAGAGCATCAGCCCACGGACTGAAGGGTGGGTTCATTCCCGATCAAGGGCACGGATTGGGTTCATTCCCGATCAAGGGCATGTACCTGGGTTGCAGGCTCAATCCCTGACTCCAGTGGGGCACATGCAGGAGGCAACCAATCAATGTGTCTCTCTCATTTGATCTCTCTCTCTCTCTCTCTCTCTCTCTTTCTCTCTCTCCCTCCCTCCCCCTCCCCCATCCTTCCACTCTCTCTCAAAAAAAAAAAAAATCAATGGAAAAATATCCTTAGGTAAAGAGTAACCTAAAAAAAAGAAAAAACAAAATGTAGGATGGATGGATGAATAAATAGACAGGTAGTATTACACACACACAATACAAAATGGTATTCAGCCTTAGAAAAGAAGGAAATTTTGCCATTTGTGACAACATATATAAAGTTAGAACACATTATATTAAGTGAAATAGCTAATCTAATAAAAGAGTAATATGCAAATTAACCATCACTCTGAGACACTTAAGCCATCCCCACCAGCCAAGCCATGCCCACCAGCCAATCAGAGAAGCTGTATGCAAATTAACCCAGCCAAGATGGCAGCCACGGAGCTATAGCAAACAGGAGGCTTCTGCTGCACCAGTGATGGAGTTGAAACTGCCTGCCTAGGCCAGCAGGGCCTCTATTCAAGGCAAGAATGTTTCAATTATAGAAGCCACAGAGCTGAAGAAAACAGGAGGCTTCATCAAGGCAACAAAGTTTCAATTATAGAAGATAAATAAACCCCAAAAACCTGATTCTAGCCAGCCTAGCTGGGAAGTTGGGTCAATGGGAGCTGTGGGCAGCCTGAAAATGGCCCTCAGCACCTCACCCAGGGTGGCCACACCCCCATGGTGTGAGGGTTCCCACTGGGGGGTTTGACCAGCCTGCAAACAGCTATCAGTCCCTCACCTAGGCTGGCCAGGCATGCCAGCAGGTGTACATCCCCTGAGGGATCCCAGACTGTGAGAGGGCATAGGCCAGACTGAGGACGCCCCCCCCCCCCAGTGCACAAATTTTTGTGCACCGGGCCCCTAGTATCAGAGAAAAATATTGCGTGATCTTACTTATATGTGGAGTATATGCATATTTAAGCACAACTAATAGAACAGGTTGTAGAATAGTGGTTACCAGAAGCTGGGCCATGGAGAGAAGGAGGAGATTTTTAAAAAATAAAGAAATAAAAGGAAAGTAGAATGGTGGTTTCCATTGGCTGGGAGGAGGGGATCATGGAAATTCTTGTTTAATGGGTAGTTTCCATTTGCAAGATAAAATAATTCTGGAGATGGGTGGTACTGATAGTTAAACAACAGTACAAATGACCTTGATATCACTGAACTGTACCTTTAAGGTGGTTAAGATAGTAAGTTTTATGTTATGTGTATTTTACCACAATAAAAAAAATCGATATTCTGATGTATAAAATACTACTAGAAAAGAAAATTACTTTAAAGTGAAGACTGCCTAAATGTGTATCTACAGCAACAGCACGATCAATTAAAGAATCACTCTTCTGACCTTAACCGGTTTGGTTCAGTGGATAGAGCGTCGGCCTATGGACTCAAGGGTCTCAGGTTCGATTCCAGTCAAGGGCATTAAAAAGAAAAAAAGAAAAGAATCACTCTTCTATATATTAAAGAAAGTTTAAAATCTTAGAATTATTAAATAAATAAGTAAGTAAGTAAATAGGAGAGCCTGGCCAGCGTGGCTCAGTGGTTGAGCATCAACCCATGAACCAAAAGGTCACCAGTTCAATTCCCAGTCAAGGTACATGCTCAGGTCACTCGCTCTATTTCCAGTAGGGGGTGTGCAGGAGGCAGCCGATCTATGTTTCTCTCTCATCAATGTTCCTATCTATCTCTCTCCCTTTCTCTCTCAATCAATAAAAACATTTATATACATATAAAACAGCTAAAAAAATAGAGGTAAAAAAGAGAAGAGACATCTTTCCTCCACACCATCCCTTTTCTTTGTTATTTAAGGAAGCTTGTAATTGTAAGATCTTTTTCTAACTTTTTGAAATACATGTAAGTCTTTTTTAAAGCTAAATACCCTCTTGCTGGCTTTAAGATCCAGGAGTGCCTTTCTCAAGGACCTGGGAGCCATCTCTCTGAACATCATGAAAGATAAGCGCCCTATCTCCCAGTGTCCATGGAGGGCAAGAGCCTAATTTGGTGGGTGCCTTGTGCCAAATTGCAAAACTCCCTCCAGTCAGGAAGATGAGTTTGTTTCTCCTCCAGATAAAGCCAATTTGCTAACACATATGCCCTCCCAATTACCAGGTGAATAAAGGATGAGCTATGCTTGACCCGTGGTGCTGTCAGGAACTCCTACCTGAAGACCAGTTATGTTTATCTGGAGAACATGTACAGAAGGGTTTGTATCGTGGTTCCACAAAGAGTGAGATTTCTCTCTATCTTTGCAATTTCATAGCAGATTGCCTGTGATGCACTTTACATTCTGATTTAATGCTCATTCAATAACAAAAGTGTTTTACTTCTCTTCTATGTGGGGAGGCTTTCTAAGTTGCGAGGAGATGGTGTTTGTAATTACATTTCCCAGCAGTAAGCGGAGTGAACTCTGGGCACTGAAATGCCCAGGCCGTGGCAGCCTTTCTCTAGTCCCCAGCACATCTCCTTTGTCCATTTGGCTGGGATTTCTCCTTGGTTTCTAACTTTAAAAATAATGAGATCTTATAATTTGCAAAAAAATTTAGATGCCAATTAAGAGAATTCTGCATCGACTCTATGAATGTCTCCATGTGGCATTCTACCAAAAAAAAAAAAGTCTAGTTTTTACAAGACCTGAGAAAGAGAAAGAATTCTATAAAGGCAGAAATAAAAAGATGGCTTTGCAACAGAAAACACAGGGTGAACAAAGCACAAAGGAGAAAAAGCAAAAAGTGAAAAAACTGAGAAGTCTAATCACATTATAATGTCGAGTGTGTGTAGACGACAGAATCAGTAATGGGAGTTAGGACAATGGTGCAGGTATGTGGATGCTAAGGGGGGAAAAAAAGATTTTATATATATATCTATCTCATATCTTCTCTGAAGGGAGCAACATATATGAATCAGCAAGGATCTTTCATGAAAAATATGAAAGGGTATTTCACTCCCTTTACAATTCTGTACAAAAAAGCCTCAGTTCCACTCAAAATCTCCAAAAATGAGTAGAAAACACGAGTCACAACCTTTCCCCGCTCTCTGGAGCTGGTCTTTTATCTAACCACAATTATACATTTTATCTCCATAACACCCAACAGTAGTCATGGTGCTGTAATTAACTATTTAAAAGAACCACTTTTCTTTCTCAACTCCTTATCTTCTGGGCCAGAAGCAATCCTTGTTCTCCCTTTTCTTGTGCCATTTCTCACAGCAGCTATGGGCAGTGGTTCTAGTCTTTCTCTGACCTTCCTTCTCATCTTCAGGGAGGTGATTTACCTATTGAAAGATGATTTGTGGAAACCAAGTGAGCAATCATGGAAATGTAAGAACCACAGAATGTCCTCTTTCATTTGTAAAATCTACTTTCAAAGACAGATGCTTTTAGCGAGAGGCTGTTATTTAAGTATGGCAAATATAGTTGTTTGTTTTCTAAGTAATGTAAATCTCTCACCAGCCTAACATTAACTGCAATAGTTCTGCAAAAAGCTGGGCAAAGGGAGAAATGGGCACCAGCAATAAGCATTTGTATTAACATGTCACATTTCTTTTGATGGGTGAATTAAAAACACAAGGGTTGGGAACAAGGAGAAGTGGGGAAAAGGCTGCATTTTAACTCTTTCCTGTGACTTCATTAAGAGAATTTTCATTTCCACAGAAGCATCTATAAGCAGAGCTGAGATCTAATTTATTTTTGGAAAACAGAGAAATGAAAATGTTATGAATAGTCTTATTTCAGGCAATCAAAGAGAGTGAAACAAGAAATCTAGTATTTGATTTTGTTTTTCACTAGTACTGTTCAAAGAACGTCTGTTCTTATGCCATGAATCCTCCTAGATAGGGCTCTCCCTTAGAAGTTTGAGTAAGAACTAAGTCCATTAATCTGCAATTTGGTAAACTTGAGGTTTTTGAAGGGCAGCCAAAGTTTCACTTAGTTTTTCAACAATTCTCTCTCTCTCTCTCTCTTGAACCTGAGCACGTCTATCTTATTCCTAGGGAACTTAAATACATTTTTATACTCAAGACATCAAGGTGCTGGAACTTGCAAACAAACGCCAGGTAGACTTACTGAGACACTAAGTTTTTTTTAAAGGAATATTTCATTTAGTTTTTTAATGGGCATGTCTGATTTAGTGAAAGAAACAGGCCTAAAAATACAAGTGCCACATCCATGGGAACTTACATTTTAAATCTAGCCAGGGTTCAGGTCTTAGACATTAATGCACACATGACTTGTAAAATATTTAGAGTATCTATTTTTTTTAAATCCACCTAGTAATTAATTGGAAATATAAAATTAACTCGAAAAAAATTTAGACATAATCTTGGTTAATTCAGAGTAGTTTCCACTGCTAGTGCTTCTGAACATTTCAGATTAAATAATGAAATTCTAGATAAAAAGGAACATTAAAGATCACATAAATGAAAGAATGGGTAGAAAGTAATTAGTACATGGTCAGGCACATTCTAACAAAGGCATACTAGTGATTGTAACAGTAGCAATCATATACCTTTGTCCTCGCTCAACAATTCATTCGTTATACAGATGAGGCCCAGAGAAATTAAATGATTTGCCCTAGGTTACAAATTTAGCTAGCTAGTGGCCAAGCCCCCAACAAGTCTAACCCAGGGAAATGTTTTGTTCAATTATAATGAGCTATTTTGTCATGTGAAATATCTAAAGAAGGACTAAGCCTCCCTTATATTCAGATAGAAAGCCTTCTCGGTTCCTACTGTGATGAACTTGTAATTTCAGAATGCGATGGCCTTTTTCTCATTTCCTTTTAGCCCCTTTGCTACATTTATCACCATCACCTTTACCCTGAGGGACACCACATTAATCCAATGTCTGTCTCTCTCGTTACTCCTTCAGTGTTTACTTTTTCCTTCCTTCCTCATGTACCCACAGCATGAGAATTCCAAAGTTTGACATTTTGTGGAAACTGGGTGATTTGGCCAAGATCATACAGCTAGTAGGCAATAGAGCTATAACTCTAATCTTAGTTGTCTAGTTCCAAAGTCTGTGATCTATTTGATACACTGAGATACTTGTAACATGCACTACACTGACACCTATTTGTAAACTAATGACTATCTGCACTATAGGTAAAGAAAATGCTTTGCAGGGTTTTCTGTGCCTTAAATAAGCATTCAGGGAAAGTTTTGTAAGTGCATTATAATAAAGAATGAAGCCAACTAGACAAGTGGTAAATTAGAAAACAGCACAAGAAAAAAATGTTTTTAAATAACTAGTAAGTCTTTTTTAATAAGTGTTTTAATTCACATATTCTATTTATGATGTATAGCACCTGTATAGTAGGAGTAAGTCTGAGGTGTACGAGAGAAATGAGCTTACAACACAAGCACACACGTAACAAATTAAGATAGTAACAGCAGTAATCATATACCTTTGAGACAATGCATATCTTGCATGGCTTTCCAAGTTCTTTCCAAGAACCATAACTCTGTTCTTGTTTGTCTTGTTGGGCCAGTGATTTATGGAAGCCAAAAGAGAAAACTGCAATCCCAGGATCCTAAAGCAAGCTTTAACCATTCCCTTGAGGCTAAAATAACTGATACCACTTTTCAAAATGCCGAACACAGGAAACTATATGTCAGAGTCCAGTGTTATCCTCATCATAATTCTGAGTAAAGATATTTTTTAGGTTGGGTGAATCTTACAATAAGACATTGGCCTCACCCTGGATGAGTACTTCAGACAAACCCTGTAAGGAAAAATTTCCGTGATACAGCTAGTGTCAAGATGTTGACACTGAAATGTCGCCAAGATATGAAAGAAATACTGATTTGGAAATGTATTCCATTTGTACATCAAGTCAGCCAGGTTCCTGAGATAGATCACTCTGCTTTTATGTTCTTCTATGTCCACATTTGCTCTACTAGAGTTATGTATTTGTTTATTACTTCTCTATAGGAGTTACAAAACAGGAACCATGAAGAGCTATAAACCCCAACTGCAAATGGGCTTTATCAGGTATCAGACTATCTGAGCTACTGGGCTATTATTGTGGCTCTGAGAACATTTTATGAAAAGATATTTTTACATTCTATTTTTTTATTTTTTATTGTTGACACTGTTACAGATGCCCCCTATTTTCCCATCTCAACCCAGCCCCCACCACGCTCCCCTGGCCTTCACCACACTGTTGTCTGTCTTCATGCACTATGCATATATGTTCTTTAATCCCTTCACCTTATTTTATCCAGTCCTCCCAACCTCCCTTCCCTTTGACAGCTGTCATTCTGTTTCATGTATCTGTGCCTGATTCTATTTTGTTCATCAGTTTATTTTGTTTGTCAGATTTCACATATTAGTGAAATCATATGGTATTTTTCTCTCTCTGACCGGCTTATTTTGGTTAGCATAATAATATCCAGGTCTACCCATGCTGTTGCAAAGGGTCAGAGTGCCTTCTTTTTTGTAGCCATATAGTATTCCAGTGCTTTTTTAATCTATTTATCACTGCTTTTTTATCCATTCATCTACTGATAGGCACTTAGGCTGTTTCCATAGGTTGGATATCTAATCTAATAAAAGAGTAGTATGCAAATTAAGCATCTCTCCAGGACTCCTAAGCCATGCCCACCAGTCAAGCCACACCCACCAGCCAATCAGAGCAGCTGTATGCAAATTAACCCAGACAAGATGGCAGCCAGCAGCCATGGAGCTAGAGTAAACAGCAGGCTTCCGTTGCAACTGCCTGCCTAGGCTGGCTGAGTCTCTGCTCATGGTAACAATGTTTCAATTATAGAAGCCACAGAACTGAAACAAACAGGAGGCTTCCTTACCTGCCTAGGCCTCAGCTCAAAGCAATAGTGTTTCAATTATAGAAGATAAATAAACCCCAGAAACCATTTTCCAGCCAGCCTCACTGGGACCTTGGGTCAATGGGAGCTGTGGGCAGCCTGAAAACCTGAAAACAGCCCTCAGCCCCTCACCTAGGCTGGCCAGGTACCCCAGTAGGGACTCAAACCCTGAAGGGACTGTGGGCAACCTGATAACAGCCCCCAGCTCCTCACCCAGGCTGCCCAGGCACCCCAGTAGGGACCCAAAACCTGAAGGGACTGTGAGCAGCCTGAAAACAGCCCTCAGCCTATCACCCAGGCTTGCCACACCCCAATGGGGTGAGGGTCCACACTGGGGGGCTTGGCCAGCCTGCAAATAGCCATCAGCCCCTTACCCAGGCTGGCCAGGCATGCCAGCAGGTGGACATCCCCTGAGGGGTCCCAGACTGCGAGAGGGCACAGGCCAGGCTGAGGGACCACCCCCCCAAGCGCACAAATTTTTGTGCACCAGGCCCCTAGTTGTAAATAAAGCTGCTTTAAACATAGTGGTGCATATATTCTTTCTGACTGGTGTTTCGGGATTCTTAGGATATATTCCCAGAAGTGGGTTTAATCACTGGGTCAAATGGCAGTTCCATTTTTAATTTTTTGAGGAAACTCCATACTGTTTTCCACAGTGGCTGCTACTGTCTACATTCCCACCAACAGCACACTAGGGTTCCCTTTTTCCATGTCCTCACCAGCACTTGTTGATTTATTGATGGTAGCCATTCCGGCAGGTGTGGAGTGATACGTCATTGTAGTTTTAATGCGAATCTCTCAGATAATTAGTGACATGAGCATTTTTTCATATGTCTCTTGGCCATCTGTATGTCCTCTTTAAAGAAGTGTCTATTCATGTCCTTTGTCCGTTTTTCAATTGGATTATTTGTCTTCCTGGTGTTGAGTTGTATGAGTTCTTTATATGTCTTGGAAATTAATTCTTTATCAAATGTATTATTGGCAAATGTGTTCCCCCATAGAGTGGGTTCCCTTTTCATTTTGATGATGGTTGCTTTGGTTGTGCAGAAGCTTTTTAGTTTGATGCAGTCCCATTTGTTTATTTTTTTCCTTTGTTTCCCTTACCTAGGAGATATACTGGCAAAAAATACGGCTACAGGAGATATCTGAGATGTTACTGCCTATGTTTTCTTCTAGGATTTTTATGGTTTTATGATTTACATCTAAGTCTTTTATCCAATTTTAGTTTATTATTGTATATGGCATATGTTGGTGGCTGGTTTCTTTCTTGATTTGTTTTGTATGTACCTGTCCAAATTTCCCAACACCATTTATTGAAGACACTATTTTTATTCCATTTTATGCTCTTGATTCTTTATCAAATATTCATTAACCATAAAGGCATGGATTGGTTTCTGGGCTCTCTGTGCTGTTTCACTGATATATAAACCTGTTCTTGTGCCAGTACCAGGCTGATATGATTACAATGGTCTTGTAGTATAGTTTGATATCTGGTTGTGATCCCTCCAACTTCATTCTTTCTCAAGACTGCCAAAGCTATTTGGGGTCAAATATTTTAATTGTTTCAGTATTAAATATTTAATTGTTTCTGCCATTTTACTCCTCTTTGCCCTCCTCCACCTACCTCCTGCCCCACCCCTGGCCTTTCATCACACTATTGTCTGTGTCCATAGGCTATGTATATATGTATATATGCATATATGCATATATGTTCTTTGGTAAATGTCTTCCCACCCCCACTACCCCTCTTCCCTCTGAGATCTGTCATTCTATTCCATGCATCCATGCCCCTGGATCTAATTTGTTCATCAGTTTATTTTGTTCATTAGATCCACATATAACTGAGATCGTGTGATATTTGTCTTTCTCAGGCTTATTTTGCTTGGCATAATGCTCTCCAGGTCCATCCATGCTATCACAAAGGATAAGAGTTCTTTCCTTATTACAGCCACATAGTATTCCATTGTGTAAATGTACCACAGCTTTTTATCTACTCATCTACTTATGGGCACTTTAGGGTCAATTTTTAAAAACTGTTATTCTTAGTTTAATACTTAGGCTGTTGTAGCATTTCTTGATTGATCAATACTTTAGAACCAGCAAGTGGTTTGCAACCTAGCAACATTCTATTATTCACTTTACTATGGCTCACCACAGTTAAGGTATCACAGTCTCTTTAATTATATGTGATATTGTTGCTGTTAATATTTTAGTATTAAACACTGTTATTATTTAGTTTTATTATTAATGACCTCTACTGATAACTGAATCAGGCAGACAACTATAGTATTTGAAGAGAAACAAAGAATACAGAGAACATAAGCAAGTAAATCCTCTCTACTGATAGCTGATTCATGCAGACAATCTACAGTATTTGAAGAGAAAAAAAAGAATACAGAGAACATAACCAATCAAATCCCCATGCAATTTTTGAGCTATGCTCTGCTGAAATTTTATATTACAAAACAATTCCAAATTCTGAAACATAGGCCCTGTACTTTCACGGTACCGAAATTACAGCTGTGATTAGGACAAAGTTGGAGCAATAACAAGAAACATCTGCTACATGATAACCCCTCGGTAATGCATCAAGAAAAGGCATACCCCAAAAGACATTTCTCAAGATACATTACAAGACTACTTTTCTTCATTGCTAATGCATTGAATACTGACAATACTGAGATCAAGTAAAACTAAATATATAAATCTATTACAATACTAAGAAATTGGCTGCAGGCCCACATCTATTATTTTTAAAAATTCATGGAGGATTAGGAAGATGATCAGAATGTAACTGTATTGTCTCTCATATATATTTTTCATGTAACTAGAAACCTATTAAAGCAAATCATCACAAAATCTCTTGTTCAAAAAGGAAAACAGCGGAGATCATATAATAAAACCATTCTTCAAAAAAAAAAGAAAACATTTAAGACAATTTTAATGATCTTACTTAGCAAAATTATAGATTGTGGAGAGAGAAGATAAGGACAGTGTACCAGAATATAGGAAAAGAGCAGTCCCTGCCCTCAAGAATCATATCATCTAGTGATCAAGGCAAACAAATAAGTAATTCTATTACAACCAGGTAGATCCATTAACAGCTATAAATCCAGTGTTAGAAATTTATCATTTTCTAAAATTCTTAATCTTTGGACAGCTCTAAGTATTACAAATTTTCTCTCATTTTGAATCAAAATATTTTTCTTTGTATGTGTGTCCACTGATAAAACATTGTTTTCTAAATATATGACGATAAATTTTCTGATATAATACTTACCCTAATCTGCAAATGTGTGTGTTTGTGAGTGTATATATACAGAACAAAATACATATTTATTTAATGGCTGTCTCCCCCATTGGATTATAAACCCCAAGGACACTCTGCTTTACAAATATATGCATCAGTATCTGTTTTACAAGTATCTGCACAGTGCCTGACACATAGTAGGTGCTCCATAAGTAACAATTAAATGAATAAGTATGTTGAAAAACAGGGTTTTAAACTCTAGAATAAATTACTGAATGAAACTTTAACACTCCTTTCTTTGTGGATCTTTTTTCCCTTAATTTTATCAATATTAACATAACTTTCTAAATCACTGTAAGAAAGAAAGATAGATTAGGTACCTCCCAAAACTCCTTCAAAAACTTTGATTCCATGAAAAGCTGACAAAGATTATTGGTAGTGCGAACATCCCATTGGGAAATCAGGAAGCCTGGGTTCCAGATCTGGTTTAACAAAATTTATTTGCCCTTCAGCAAATCTAGCTACTTTCTGGGCTTTGGGACATCATTTATAGAGTGAGGCTTTTGGATTCTATATCCTCCAAAGTTCTTTTCTAGTTTAAAACTATAAGATTATTGGGTTGGGGAAACTCATGTGTAAATGTTACAATAAAATGTGTAGAGAAAAATATTTGAAATGGCTACTCAGTGCTCTAATTATATCATTTCTTCAGGCTTCACATTTTTATTCTTCTCTAGTTATTGTGTATTTACAGTAAGCTGCTTTTATACCACAATTTCACTTTGCCATATCCTCATTCAGTCATTTAAAAAAAAAAAAAAAACCTATCCTATCATCTTCAACAAAGTGGATCCTCAAATGAAATTACATTGTTGTTTGTTATGATTTTAAATCTTATTCTTCACAAGGTCCTTTCTCTTAGTCCCCGCTAGAAAGTTTTGTTTCCATTTATAATTTTAGAGCATAATCTTAACTTATTGCTATATACTTAACTTATTGCTATTAAGACTAGTTATCACTAATTATGATTCTACTCTATAAGCAACAACTATAATTCAAACCAAGAAAGTGAATCAAGTATTCAAATAGCACATAATACATACAATATGTATATCCTGAATGTATGTCTACAGAGATATTGCAGTATACCTCTCATTTTAAAAAAAATAATCATTCTGTTCCTATTCTAGCATTGAGTTCAAAAAACAGAGTCAAAAGAAAATACAACGTGGCTATAATACAGAACTCCTCCTGTGACGTTGTCCTCATATTAAAAACATCTATAAAATTCAAAAATAGGAACCTACTATTCACATTACCATAGAATGTCTGCTAGCTATATTACAAAATTATTCGGGGAAAAGTCTATTTACAGACATATTTACTGTTTACTCAAAAAGGGATTGTCTGAATTTTTTCAATAAAATTAATGTTTTTGTGAGGCTTTGTCATTAATCAGAAAATTACAAGACTGTCATGCACAATACTTACCAAGCATTGAGCATCTCATTGGTCTTATATTGATGTTCTGCAAATGCAACTGAGTTCTGCAAACTGGGCTGCTGAATAGGCTATTCCTGCCTGCCCCCAAGAATCCCATTTCTTACAGAGCAAGGAGCCCAGGAGAGATTTTTATAAGATAAATGTAATGGAATATTTTAGCCTGAATTTAAATTCCTGAAAAAGACACTTTAGCTCACTTTTGGTTAGAAGCTGGAGTTGTTGTTTTAGTTTTTTAATTCAAAGGAATAAATATTTGAGTATATAACTTTTTTCCAGATTTTCTTGAGTGCTAGTTCTGTATCTCATTACTTAAAATTTTTTATCAAATGAAACAGGAAACATAGAAAGACACTTATGGGAAATCTGTGACATCGTCAAAGAATGCTATAGATATTATAGTGTAGTTTGAATAATATAGTTCTAAATTTGAAAAAATAGTGCATACCGAGGATGTCTAAATATAAGTAATTTGAACCAAGACAACTCTCTAGCCTTCTGCTAAGCAAAATGAGTCTCATTTTCCAACAAGTATGATTGACATGCAGTACTATGGTTAAAACCAGCTCTAAAGGCAGGGTACGTGATTCAAAACTTTTCTCCACTTCTTACAAGCTGTGTGGTCTTGGTCAAGCTACTTTTTTATAAAAATATGAATAGTAACGGTACCTTCCTCTGGAATTACTACATGATTTAAATGAGGTAATTCATGTAAAGTGCTTAGCACAGAGGCTGGCACGTTGTAAACACTTGAGTTTTAGTATTTTTTATGTCTGTAGATCTCCATGGAGAATAAGGACCACAAATGAAGTCTCTAGCCCCTCACAGTGTTGGTGTCTGTGACAGCTATGCAGGGGCACAGCCTTAGTACATGGTAATATTCAGGGTGTAGCAGAGGGAAAATGGAAATGGGGAACTCTGAACACGCTGCCCACTCTTCTCCACTGCTCTCGCTTCCTGCTATCATCAGCTTCTCTAGGCAGGAAAGGTAGACTCCCTGGTTTATGAGGCCAAGTTCCTGAAAACGGGGCAAAAATCCAGAAAGAGAACAACAAAGAGAAAGCGACTCTTCCTGTTGACATTAAGTAGGGCTGAGATTCTTTTACATACATTACTAGAAGCCTGGTACACAAAAATTTGTGCACTCGGGGATGTCCCTCAGCACGGCCTGTGCCCTCTAGCAATCTGGGACCCCTCGGGAGATGTCCACGTGCTGGCTTAGGCCCACTCCCTGGGCAATCGGGCCTAAGCTGGTAGCCAGACATCCCTTTGGCAGCCCGGGGACACTCAGGGGATGTCCACTTGCCAGTGGGGAGCAGGCCTGAGCTGCAGTCGGACATCCTTAAATCTGCTGAGGAGGCAGGAAAGGCTCCCACCATCACTGCTGTGCTGGCAGCTGGCAGCCTGGCTTGTGGATGAGCAGAGCTCCCCCTGTGGGAGTATACTGACCACCAGGGGCCAGCTCCTGCATAAAACGTCTGCCCCCTGGTGGTCAGTGTGTGTCATAGTGACCAGTCATTCCCAGTGGTTCTGCTGTTAGGGTCAATTTGCATATTACCCTTTTATTATATAGGATAGAGGCCTGGTGCATGGGTGGGGGCTGGCTGGTTTGCCCTGAAGAGTGTTCCAGGTCAGGGTAGGGTTCCCACTGGGGTGCCTGGACAGCCTAGGTGAGTGGCTGATGGCTGTTTGGAGTCCGGTCACAGCCCCTTCAAGGTGGGTGTCCCCCACTGGGGTGCCTGGCCAGCCTGGATGAGTGGCTGATGGTTGTTTGCAGGCTGGTCACAGCCTCTTCAGGGAGTGGGGGTCCTGTTGGGTACCTGGCAAGCCTGGGTGAGAGGCTGATGGCTGTTTTCAGGCTGGCCACATCCCCTTCAGGGAGGGGATCCTGCTGGGGTACCTGGCCAGCCTGGATGAGTGGCTGATGGCTGTTTGCAGCGAGGCTGGCTGGAAACTGATATCTGGGATTTATTTAAGTTCTAAAGTTGAAACTTTGTTGCTTTAACTGGAGCTCAGGTCGGGTTGCCCTTGACAACCCAGGCTCCCAGCGCTTCCTTGAGCCCAAGGCTGGAAGCAGGTATCTGAGGTTTGTTTACCTTCTATAATTGAAACTTTGTTTCCTTGAGCAGAGGCCAGCCTAGGCAGACAGGAACCTTACCTTCCTCCATCGCTGGGGCAAGCCTCCTGCTTGTTCCATCTCTGTGGCTGCCAACTTCCATCTTGGCTGGGTTAATTTGCATACAGTTGCTCTGATTGGCTGGTGGGCGTGGCTTGGCTGGTGGATGTGGCTTGGGTGTAACTGAGTGAAGGTCAATTTGCATATTACTATTTTATTAGGTTAGATTGTTCCCCAGGGGTCTGTCTCTCCTTGGTATTTTCTGCACACTCTTCCTGGAGACCTCATCCAGGTAGAAGGTTTCAACTGCGACATGTACGCTGATGACTCTCAAACTTCTATCTCAAAACCATAATTCTGACCTGAACTCCAGACTCAAATGTACCACTATTTACTTAAATGTCCTCTTGGATATCCCAAGGGCATCTCAACTCAAAATGCTTAACATTAAACCTATCGTCTTCGTCTAGATAGACAATAGGCCTCAGGATGTTTCTGTATAAATTACATCAGTCACCGCAGCCTGGACCTATTCTTGACTCTTCTCTCTCTCCCCCACTCATTCAGTCTCTAAGACACACTGGTTCCATCTTCCACCTCTAAATTGTGTCCTTTTTTTCCTCCCTTCTTCAATTCTCTTCTTCAAACTCTTTCCAGTTCCCACTAGAATCACTAAAATGCCTCCCTAGCTGGTTCTCCTGACTTCCTATTCTGCCCCCATGGAACCTAACCTCTATTCTGTCACCAAAGGATCTTTCTGGATATCAGAGGAGGATGGACCTCAGGTGGGGGAGTGCTGAAAGCCCAACAACAGGAAAATAGATCACACATTTTTGATACAACTTTACTTAGAGTAGCTATGAGAGTGGACATAAACTAGGCAAAGAAAAAGAGACGTGATTTGATGTGAAAGATACACTGTCCAAAACTGTGAAGGGTTTGAGATTTTTACTCTACTGACAACCCTACAAGTTAGACTACCATAGCTTGTGGTTGCTGGCAAAGGACATGATACTCCTGGTCAGAGACAAAGGACTTTATCACTCATTGAATATCAAGTAGCATGAATGTTAGGGCTTTCCCTTACCCCAGGTCCCACAGGTACGAAGCAAAGCAGCCCATGTGGATGTTGCACACACGTTGTTTTATGGAACCCTGAGCTAAGTGAACCCAAATATGTTATAATGGGCTACAAGCAGACCTCCCTGGGTCCTAGAGGGAGACTATTTTTTGTTTTCTCTTTATGCTGGACAGTAGGCAAATCTGCCTTGTGAATTAAAGGGAGACAGTTTACTTTTGAAACATCCTTAAAAAGATCTTATGGAACAAAAGGACAATTAATGTCTTGAGAGACCCATGGAGAATTGACTCCCAGCAAATAGGTTTTTAATTCAAACCAGCCTCTTGGCATTGCTAGCTGTATGATTTTTATCCGTTTCCTCACCCAGAATTGAAAATATCACTCATCCCTAACTCACAGCCATTTTATGGTATCAAATGAAATCACATGCATGAACGCATTTCTATAAACAATACAGCACTATGTAAATGTACTTATGTGTGCCTCTGGAACACATTTTGTTGTTTATTATGGAAAATAAAGATGAAAATAATTTTGAATTTTAGAATAAAAAATTAAAGATCAATTAAGAAAATACATATTAAATGTCTGAATATGTTCTAGATTATCCTTGGGTGGTACATGGTGAAGAGTAAGAAACATTTCTTGACCTCAAGAATTTGATAGTGTGGGGAAGAAGCAGAGAGAAAGGACAGTGTTCAAGATACTAATAGAAGCATTGGATGACCTATGGTCATCATTGACTTAATGAAGCTTGGAGAGATCTAAGTAAATTAAATCCAATTTATCAATGAGAAACTGATGACAAAAATGCTGAGTAACATTCTTTTAGACTTCTAGTTTGGTAAAATACCTTGATGAAAATTTCTTATTCCCAGATACACTTCTTACAAGACCAAGGGACAATTTCGGTTTGGCATCAGGCATTTTTCTCTCAACAGTCTTACTTCTATTGGTTGTCACTTTCTCTCTCTGTTCCCCCTAGAACTGAAATGGATTTATTCTTTTTTTTTCCTTTTTTTATTATTATTATTATTATTACATAAAGCTTTACAAAGATTAGTACATATATATCTTTTTCCCTCTGCCCTTCCCCCAGCCTCCCCTACCCCCCAGTGTTTTGTGTCCATTGGTTATGCTTAAATGCATACACAAAAGTCCCATGGCTGATCTGTTACCCGCCCCCCCCCCAACGTCCCTGTCCTTGTTGCTGTAATTTGACAGTCTGTTTGATGTTGCTGTGCCTCTGTATCTATTTTTGTTCATCAGTTTATAATGGTTATTATTATCCATAGATGAGTGAGGACATGTGGATGTATTTTCTTTGTCTAACTTCTAATCTCTCTCAAAGATCAAGGATTTCCTCTTTTTTTGTATAAAAATGCTACTGAGAACAAACTTTCCTTTTCACCTCTATTTTCTCCCTACCTAAGTCCTCTTCTCATTGGAATTCCCTACCAAATGCAAACCTTTTCAGTCCCTGACTGCCAGTTATTCAGTCTTATTTTTATGTCTTTCATTTCATTCTAGTCTGCCATACCACCTACCCGGTGAACTTGAAGCAGATTTCACTAATACAAAATGAAGTACTGGCCACAGACCCTGAAGCCCACCTTAAAGACTAAATGTAATCAGCTGCTAGGAAAAGATACTATGCAAAGAAAATCATAGCTAACCCAGTCTTCCTAGAATTATAACTTAGACTTTGCTCCACTATAATTTACCACTATACAATAAGCCTGATTTTACTTCTACTGATTGATATTGAGAATCAGTACTACACAATCCATAAATTTTTCATTCATCTCATATTTGGTATTGAGTTGGGGACGACAAATAGGTCTTTTTCACTAAGTTCTATAGTAGTCCTAGCTCAATAAACTTAGATCTTAATTATACACATCTCAGTGTTCTGGGACAATACAGGCAATAACAGGTCCATTTAATTCAAAGACTATCTTTTGACTCATTGAGGAGTTCCAAAAATACAAAATAGATCCAGAGATATGGAAGCATGCAACAGACATACTTTATACTTCAAAAAATATATCACATTCAAGGGTTTTAAGAGACATTTTAAGCATATAGAATGCTAATATATACAATTTAACTCAATCTTTTAAAATAAAGATGACACAAAAATGCAACTAAGTTTTTGATGATCTAATGAGTTGACTCTTGGTTTTATAATACACATGAGTTTTCTTAATAATCAAATATTTATAGTTTTAACTTTGTCAAATCTTCTATGGCAGCAAGCATTTAGTTGATCTAGAAGGACTAAAATAAAATATTTCAATGCATACTATTTGTACTAAATAGCATTTAAGTTTTAGAATACCAATAATTTTAAATATCATTAAAGCCAAGAACAATGGTATCACAATCAAAAGTGTTCTTGAAGGTGAAAACAAGCAAATCTGGTCCATGATAAATTATGAAAATGATAATTATGTAGATAAGAATAAATGGCTTTAAATTCCCTAATGAATGATGAGTCAAGTCACTGACAAGAGCAATCAAAGTATATTGCATATGTGATTAACAACACTTAAGTCTGACACTGACAAAGATTATTTAATTTACAGTAGAATCACAAGCATATGTAGTCTCTAAACCTCCAAACTAAAGTAAATTGTCTAATACCGGTCAGCATGCTAATGTTATTTTTTTCCTTGATATTTTGCCTAGAACATATGTATTTTTAATGCCAAAATGCCTTTCAGGTGTAGGTCAAGATCAATAGCCTCTCTATCTTTTCCAAAAAGTTCTGTCATTCTCACACACACAACATAAACACACAGTTAGAGTAAATGACAATGCTTCACAGAATACTTCCTTACACACTGAAGAAATATGCAAGAAGACATTTTATCAATATGAGCTCGTGATCATCTTCCCATTAAATTCATCAAGTACCTATTATGTGCCAGGCACGATGATGCTGAGCACTGGGGATCAATAGAAACATGCTACACATAGTTCTTCCGCACAGCGCTTACAGTCTAACAGACTCAGGAAAATGAAATCGGATTATTACTCAGTTTTAAGCAAAGCTCTTTTATACATCAGAAACTTCTAAGCACTTAAATGAAAGAAATTGAGTAAGCTTTGATAGCATTACTATTGCAAACTATATTAATCATACAATTTACAAGAAAACAAATTGCTTCATCCCTCAGACTGACATGTCTAAATCCAGTCTCAGTTTATAATTAATATGCCAGCATAAGCAACATAAGAATTTCCAGGGCATTGATAAAACTGGCAACAAAATAGTTTACCCAATGAACTGAGCTTCTGACATAGAGGCAGGTCAAACCTCAGTACAATAGAGTCACAAACCTAGCTATGACACTTGGCATTAGTAAAACTGGTTTAGGAAAAAAAATGCTAATGATATATAAAAAAGTTAAACTCCCTAAATAATAAGTCATTATGTCCTCAGTCCTAAAAAGACCACTGTGGAAAGGTGATTAGGATTAGCAGAGCAAAATATAAAAAAAAGAAGAGATAGTCATTTCATCTACGTTTGTTTATTTTTTAAAACATTTTAAAAATGTTTTTTATTGATTTCAGAGAGAGGGAAAGAGAGAGATAGAAACATCAATGATGAGAAAGAATCATCTATCTGCTGTCTCCTGCACGCCCCCTACTGGGAATCAAGCCCACAAACGGGGCATGTGCCCTGACCGGAAATCGAACTGTGACCTCCTGGTTCATGGATTGACACTCAACCACTGAGCTATATAGGCAGGCAAGAAACAGTCACTTTAAATTGTAAGCCCACCAGTCAGAGAAAGATAAATCTCACATGAACTCACTTATATATGCTATCTAATGAATAAAATAAACTAACAAACAAAATAGATCCAGAGACATAGAAGCATGCAACAGACTGATGACTCTCAGAGGGAAAGGAGAGCAGGGAGGGGAAGCAGGGATAGATTAACCAAAGAACTTATATGCATAGCCCATGGACACAGACAACAGTGCAGTGAGTGAAGGCTTGGGGAGGGGGCAGGAGCAGGGAAGAGGGGGTTAATGAGGGGAAAATGTGGGGTATCTGTAATACTTTTAATAATAAAGATAAATTAAAAAGTAAGCCTAATAAACACACAGATAAAACATCATTTTTCAAATCTATCCTCTAGCCTACTCATAATAACTACTTAAGTAAAACAAAAATCTAGACATTGTGGCCAAAATTTTGACATTTAAGCCCTAAAGGGAAGCAAATATTGTTAAAATTTCAAAACTGATTTAAAGAGCCAAATATAATGCCTTGGTTAAGAAATAAACTTATTCCTTCAAACTGTAGGAAGTGAATCAAATTTGTATTAATATATGAGGAGCAGACAATGTCTGATTAATATTTGGGGGGGGGGAATATGTTCTCTAAACAAAAGACTAGAAAAATAAGCAAAACACATGAATTCTCTGCTCAAATTAAAGAACCTTTGAGAAAAGTGTTTCGAGTCAGCGGCCAGGTTTGGGCTGTTAATGGCAGAGAGAAACCTGTCAGAGCTAAGGGTTGGAGGCCTCCCACCTTTCTACATGCATGAATGGAAGTTCGGGGTGAGAATGCTCTCTAAAGCCTTGCAGCTCAAACTATAGTCCATGGCCAACAGCATTAGCTTTACCTGGAAGCATGTTAGAAATGCAGAATCTCAGGCCCCACTCTACAGCCTGCATTCTAGCAAAATTCCCCCAGATGGCTTGTGAGCGTTTTGAAGTTTAAGAAGCACTAATATAAAAGAATAAGGCATTATAGAATGACAAAGCACATTCCAAATATATGGCATCAATTTAAACTTCTGCATTTCCAGCATCTCTCTTAAACCCTACAAGATACCACCAACTTCAAGTGAGTTCAGCATCAACTGCACAATGAACCGACATGAAGAAAACTAAATACAGAGACAAGATTGAACCACTCCTCATTATTATTCAGCTGCTCCAGCTGAGCCCTGTGCTGGCAACCAGTCTCACTCCAGATGCCAGGAGGGTTGGAGGATTATGGCTAGGGATGACAGAGGGTCCCTAACTGGCTTTTCTCACATATCCCCCTGTCAACATGCTCCTTAGCCTGCATATGGCCTTCAGATATGTCTGTTGACCCACATAGTATTTTAAGTTTGCGTTCATTACCATCATTTAAAAATCTGAAACTTTCACATCAAAAAATCTGCACATCTAAGTTTCCTTCTACAAATCAGAAAATCTGGCAACACCAGACCTACATTCTGGTATGGCAATAAGTGGAGCCAACACCCAGCTTTCTCACTTAGAATCCCCTCCACTCCCTACTGTATCCCCAACACTGTAGCTGAAGCTGATGTCAGTTACCATTTGTCATCTTCCATTTGGTCTGCTTCACTAATTCACATTCCCAGCCGGACTCCATAAGTGTTGGAATGTGCGACCCATTTAAGGGACTCTAGAAGTACCATGTCACTGAACTCAAATCATTCAGCCTATCTGAATTTATTCTTTCATATACGCAATTCAGGAAAAGGAGCTACTGTTTGTGTTACTCTAGGTTTGATCAATGATCTTGTGAGGTGGAATCAATCCACTCACTTTAAGTATATACTATGCTATTTTTCTACACATCTCATTCAAACTCAGACATTTTAACAACTTCTTTTCAGAACTATGTTTCACAGTCATAAACAAGAATTAGTGGCAAGTGCAGACACAGCACAATACATTCTTGAACCACTCCTTCAGATTCATTTCAAAACTTCAAATAATATACTGAAATGGTAAATTCTATGAGAACAGGTGTCTTTGTCTTTTTTTATTTACTAAGAGACCTCAAATACCTAGAAGTTGTTCAATAAATACTTATTGAATAAATGAATAAACTTTTCCCAGAAATGAAAAATTCTCAAAAATTCATACAGATTTTTGAATCAATGTGTTCAATTATCAACAGATATATGAAGAGTACTCATTTGCTAGTCTAGCTCTATTTTGGCTGTTCATTTTATTTTAGTGACGATGAAAACCAGCAGTAAAGAAGAGATATGTAACCCTAACAAGCCTAAGCCTCGCAGCCTACCACAACTTGTTTTGCAACAAAACAGCATGATATAAACTAGACAAAATGGCTAAACTGAATTATAAGATTTAGTCTGATTCAATTTTATGTCCCTACATCTACACTCTTCATCACCATAATCATTATTATTATCATCATCATCCCAATTGTATAAAGCTGGACAACTTTTACAAATCACTTATTGAAAAACATTTATAGAACATTTACTAATATGCCAGGAACTATGTGCTAGATGTCTCTTGGCTGCCTAACTAAAAGGTATGTCTTACAGTACTACTAGAGGCCCAGTGCACAAAAATTTGCTATAGAGCTAGACTAGCACAAAAATTTGTGCACTTGGTGTGTGTGGGGGGGGTCCCTCAGCCTGGCCTGTGCCCTCTCACCATCCGGGGCCCCTCAGAGGATGTCCACCTGCTGGCTTAGGCCTGTTCCCTGGGGGATTGGGACTAAGCTGGCAGTCAGAGATCCCCCTGGCAGCCCGGGAGCCCTCAGGGGATGTTCACTTGCCAATGGGGAGCAGGCCTAAGATTCAGTCAGACATCCTTAGTGCCTGAGGAGGCGGGAGAGTCTCCCACCACCACCACTGTGCTGGCAGCCTAGCTTGTGGCTGAGCAGAGTTCCCCTGTGGGAGCACACTGACCACCAGGAGGCAGCTCCTGCATTGAGCATCTGCCCCCTGGTCGTCAGTGTGTGTCATAGTAACCAGTCATCCCAATCATTCTGCTGTTAGGGTCCATTTGCATATTACTCTTTTATTATATAGGATTACTCTCATGCCATGATGCTTAGTAGGTCTGAGCACAGGGGAAATTTTTTAAATTTTTAATTGTCTTGAAAACTTGACTAAAAAAGAAAAAACATTGCTGAGAAACTGAGGCTCATAGGAATAAAGTTATTTTCTTGTGGTTGCATAGTTACTTATTGGTAGAACTACAAAAGTATCTCCAGACCTCTGGCCACTGTACCACAGTGCTTTCATAACAGTCATTTTCAAAATGTGTCTGCTAACCAAAATGCAAACCACTGAATTTTAACCACTCAGCAGATTATGAAATGAGCAAATATATCTAAGTTTGTCAAATAGCAAAATCTAAGTTTTCACCCAATTCTGGTATA
Organism: Murina feae; assembly: GCA_004026665.1. Lineage (NCBI taxonomy): Eukaryota > Metazoa > Chordata > Mammalia > Chiroptera > Vespertilionidae > Murina > Murina feae. The sequence continues at coordinate 47,058 of PVJC01000741.1, forward strand.
TTTATAAACACACCAACAATCAATCTAAAAGGTGTTTCCAATAATGCTAAACACATATCTTAGCAGGAAACTACTGTCATATAACACTTCAAGAACTAAAGCTGAAAAAAATTTAGGTTAAAAATATTCTTTGAACTTAAAACTATTCAAAATCGTGTTATGGAGTATGAGATTGCAATGCCCTTGCCCTTTGCCCTTGGCCTTTGGATTGCCTGATTGAAAGATACAACAACTACCTCCTTTCTCCTTATACACCATAAAATCAAAGAACTAAAGTTAGAGCTGTTTCGCTCAATTCAACTCAACTTTCTGAAGAAAATACAAACAAAAGCAGGACCAGGTCATTGGTACTAGTATGTCTGACAGCCATTCTAAGAAGAAACTCACTGAACTCTCCAGCACTAACAAATCTGAGCATGCCATTCACTAGACACCTATAGCAAGGTAAAACTAAAACAAGAAAGAAATGATAATAATAACCAGATTTGTCCACCTTAAATGAATTTGAAACTGTCCATAAACTAATACAAATAAAAAAAGGGTCTATATTGTTTTCCTCAAATGATCTTTATTGGCTATTTATGAACACTTGACTGATCTAGCAGACATGAATTCACTGCATTAGTACATGGAGCTATATTGCTTGAGTAGACCAAATTTTAGAGCCATAGAACACTTACCCTCTTGAACAATATATTCTAACAAACTCTCTGTGTCATATTACTACTAGCTTGAGGTTTTGTTAAAATTCTTATGACCACATAACCCTTTTTTACTCCCCTGCTTTTGCTTACTTTAAACCCATAAAGACAAAGAATATAAAACCAGGAAAAAAAAAAAACAGACTGGAACAAACAACACACCTTGCTTTTCTCATAAAGATGGTCTTTTTCATAATAGAGCAGGAAAGAGCAGACATATTTCCTTCCTCCAATATTTAAGTTCAATTCTCACTGGAATCCCCAAGAAGGACATTAAAAAAGAAAAACTCAGCCAGAATCAAATATAACTTTTCACAGTTTTTACATGTAGATAATTTTAAATGAGGGATTTTTTTTTTTGTTCCAGAAAGAATCTGTCCATCTCCTCATAGCCCAGGCCATTCTGGCTTGAAAACTTTATTCCAAAGCAAAAACACTTTTCCAAAAGTCTTCTGTCATAATGCCTACTATGGATACCTCTGTAAATGTGCTTATAAAGAGCTGCACAATCTGCAACAGAAAGCCAAAGTATTACTCTGTATTATTAAACTCAACAGAAAGCTCCCTGTGCAGCAACAGGAGGTCATAGGCAATTATCACTGGAAATTGAAAGGTTTAGAATCTTTGTATGACCTTTAAAGGTCAACACAGTTGCCCATTCACATGCATGCAGTTATACAGTGACTAGTTCACAGCAGAAAAAAAACACATAAAAATATTTAGTAAAACAAATCTTGCCTTCATCAAAAGCTACTTTGCACTTTCCGGGCTTTATGTGAAGCATTAGCTTTACAGAGCAAAGGAGCTACTTGTCCCCATTTTGTCAAAGTTCTAAGTCCAGCCTACCCACATAATTGCTAAGAATTCAACATTATCACAATATCCAGTCTCTCTGTGAAGAGTTTCAAAAATAAAGATAAATTTAATTGAATGGCTATGTTTGTGCTATTGCTAGGGAAAGGGAGACAGACGTACCTTCACTAACTGGTCATTCAGAGGAAATCATAAAACAATTACAGCTACTACGGAGTAATTCAGGAGACTAAAGGAAGTGATTAAAAGAATCTTATCTAATAAAAGAGTACTATAAGCTCTGATTCCTTAGTTATCTCTCATACCCCATCTGGATCACTGTGAACAAAATGGAATGTTCTCCTTATAGTGAATACTAGTATATTCACTTTTCATCTGAATCCCAAGTAACCTGAAGTCTTGTATTTCCCAATGGTCATAACAATCAATTGCCTGAAAAAAGGCCAGATTTTCACTGATTCCAGGGACTAAATGGCCTATCACTAGAGTAGAGGATGAAATCCAACATATACATGTGGTATATTATGTTGGAAGTGGGTGGGTTATGGAAATGTAACAGAAATTTGGCCCATAATGTCAATATGTTGCTGGAAAAATGCGTAGGTAACACTTGTAAACCAGAATAGTATGCTCTAATGTAATGTGAGATTTATGTTTGGACTGCGGAGGTGCATATTTAATAAAAACAGCATACAGATATATTCAGTGTTTAAGATATGTTGAAATTTCCAGTCATGGTGTCAATAAATACATCCCAAAGCATCCCTACATAGAGGACAAAACTGATTAATTTTTGCATTTGTAGCCTAACAAATAAAAATGTAGTAGGCAGTTAGACAGGCCTGAACAGAGCAAGGACAAAAATACCTAAAAGAAAAGGAAAAACATACTGCATGTAACAGTGGCTCAAATTATAAATGACCTTGTTAAACCATGGATACAGCTGTACTATAGATCAAATCATGCAAAATAGTGAAAAACTATGTACCTAACAATGTACACATTTCTTATAGTTGTTCTTACCCTTACTCTCTTCAATACAAAAACCAGCATTTTCCATAGGTGTCATTAAAAGCATTTGTATACATATATGCATGTGCCTCTATATGTATAGATATAGAGATTAGATAGATATTGCAGAGAAATGTATTTAAATAATACTTTTCTTCACATTCCAATAAGTTTAACCATTCCTCTAAAAATTTCTGTTAAGTAGAAGACAAGAATTGTTATTTATATTTCATTGACAAGGACACTAAATCACTGTGCCAAATGAATAGAATCAGACTTTCTAAAAATTACCCAATAAAACAGTGGTGAATGACAACTAAAAAACAAAAACTAACTTCCAGATCTCTGGTTGTCATGCCCTTCTCTCCCTCTCCCCTATTTCAGCCTATGCTCCAAACCCAAAGTAAAACTGTTCTCTAAAAAGACTCACTGTAAAATTATTCCTCCTCTTCCAGTGGTATAGTTTAATATTCTTCAAATACAGTGTTCAAAATAAAGTTAACCAAACAATTTCTGAACAAAATGGCAAATTCATCATATTACATGGCAGTTAAAAAAAAAAAAATCAATGCTTCTTAAGAGAGATGCAGCATGTGAAATACTGTGAGTGTGTGGGCCAGACATGAGGTTGGTCTAGCTCGTGTGGCCTTCATATCTAGCAGCGTCTGTGCTAATGTGTTTCTTCTCTGTGTTTTGAGGGAACCCTAACAATAACAGGTTGATGAATTGCATCTGTAAATGTCAGGCATAGATCAAAGGGGACTAGGTTAGATGCCTGGTTTATCTCAAGGTATGATTTTTCACCCAGGAAACAAAACTGCATTGCACAGTAAAGTTCCTTATTTTCACTTGAATCTTTAATGAACAAAACAGCTGCAGAATAATGCGACTTAATGAGGCATCCCTAATAAAATACTGGAGAAGTAAAAGCACGGGCACTGAACTGTTTGCACTCTGGTTGTTTCATCTTCTCAGATATATTAGAAATAACTGATGACACTTGGAGCATTGCTAGTTTAACACATGCATTAGAGAGGCAAATGTTCATCACTTTGCAGCCACAGCTGAACTTAGGCAGAATATGAAAATACCCTCTAATAGGGCCCGTGATAAGAAATCCTGGAAAATGCTGGAATGGCACATGTTACCCTCCCCATGCAGGGTAATCCATCATTGTAATTAATGATAAATCAACCCTAAAATACACTCTCAATATTTCAAAACACATTGTAAAAGAGTCATTTGTTAAAATACTAAATCCAGGACCACTAAGATTTTCCGATAATACACAAAATAAAGTTTATAAAATCTTGTACTACCCCCTATATTTCATTACTTCATAAATTTTTTAAATGAAACATAACCACATTTTAAAACAGGCCTTTTTACAGCGGTGTCCTCACATTTTATAACTTGGCGGTTAGTAAATACTATAATGTAGTCTCTAAGCAATATGTATCATTTTTGACATAGATCCATGGGCATCTCAATAAATCTTCATTCTGCAATCTGTCATTGTTAGAGTAGCTAACATTTTTTCAGATTCAAAATCACAAACTCAGAAAACTTCAACTCCCCTTTAGCACAACTTGTGGCAATAATATCAAGGTTTTGGTTCTTCTTTAAGAGACATATATCATAGCACTATATTGTAATATGCAAGTTCCTGCATCCTAAACTACAAAATGTTATTAAAGGTGTGCAAAAGAATCAAGATTTGCAATTTCAAAAAATGCCTAATAGAAAGCAAAACACTGAACTGTGCTCTGCCTCTTAAAAGAGTTACCGTGTCTGAGCATTCAGTTGGTGTGACACTGTTCTCATAGCATCCTATCTATAAATAATACAATCCCATTTTTACTGAAAATTCAGAAAACCAAAATAAAATGCGCTTCAGTGTGGTTAGTGATGGCCTTCCAATGGCTACTGGTGGCTTTAAAAAATAGGACTCTAAAGAGGTTAATATGCAAACAATTGACCCAGGATAAGAACCAGAACAGAGTAAAGTAGGAAAATAAAAAATTAAATTACATGTGTACGATCATTCTTAAGGTTCTTTAGGTGCCAAATTTGAAACAGTAAAAGATTCCCCAGTCTGAGAGTACATGTGGAAACACAGAAAGGCTGGAGTGAATACCTATAATCTTAATGCTCTGGTTTTTAGACGTTTCAGAAGTGTTTTCAATCTCCTTTGCTAGTTATTGCCATTTAGCACTTTACACAGAAATTACTCAACTGTCTTAACTTACATTGCTTAATAGAGCAGGTTTAATGTGTTAATTGATAACAGTCTGAACATTAATGTCTCAAACAATCTAGTTGGGAAGATAATAACCAGATAATTATCTTTCAGTCAATAGTCATTGAAATTCATCCTGTCCTGAGAGAAGGACTCATACACTGACTGCTTTGAGGGGACTTTTCAGAGTAAAGGTTTGCATACAGGTTTGTTTTTGGAGTTTTTTGTTTTTTGTGGGGGGGTTTTCCCAAAAAAAAAAAAAAAATGCAAGAGGAGATTGAACACAAACAGAAGATATTTTCTTTTCTGTCTCATTGCCACAAGCCAAACTCTCTTCAGCACAAAGTAAAGAGAGGGAGGCTAGCTAGCCACGGTAGTAACTACACATCTGATTCCAAACGCTCCAGGCGATTGTTTAACACGGTCAGGAAGAGGAACGCTGAAGGGGAGACGCCGCGTCCACTGGGGGTGGGGAGGCGGCCGCTCTGCAAGCGCCCACCGTTACTCCCCTTCAAGTGGAGACTACACAGCTCACTCAGCCTGCAGTCCTGGGAGAAATCGGGCGGCGAACCTCAAACTTTCCTTTGCAAAGGCAGTTTCTGGAAACAACACGTTCCCCACTGGCAAGTGAGGCTCAACAGCCTAAAGAAAACACCCCCAGATGAGAACCCGGCCTTTCGGGACAGAAGAGGTGGAAACACCGTGCCCTCTTAGGGAGATTTGGGAGGCTTCCATTGGGAAGGGAATGAAAACCCATTCGTTTCTCGAAGCTGTTTGTTTGGGTTTCGTGGTTGTTTTGAACGCAGTCCGTCAAATGACGCTTTTCCCGGAGCTCTCTTTATGAAAGCTTCATTTCACTCGGGAATCAAGCGTCCGTTCCCAAACTGAAAGGGCCCTTTACCTAGATGGGGCCGAGGGACTCATCGGGACGATGCTGGATGAAAACAGTTGAAGTGGGGGGATCGCGGGCCTCCCTGAAACGCCCACCGTCTGCAGGCAGGCCCGAGGAGTCGCTAATCAGAAGTGGACAGAAAGTAGGGATTTCAGGGGGGCGCCCTGGCGCACCTCGGCGGTCCTGCCTCCCACGCGACCCCCAACTCCTGGTGAGGAGTCCGAAATGCTTACCAACCCAGGTGGACCTGGTTGCGGGGTCCGGGTAAAACTCGCTTTCCCCTTCGGCCGGGTCGCTCGCAGGGTTAGGAGCAATGGAGCAGACACGGAGGGAGGGCACCGCGCTCGGAACGTCGTTGGTGCGCTCGGCTCCCCTCTCGGTGTCCCCCTCCCCGCACCCCTACCCCGACAGCCCGCGAGGAAGGCGCTGGCCGCCCGCCCAGCACCGGCTCTCCCCTGTCGCCTGCCCGGGCGAGTCCCCTAACAGCCCTGGACCCCAGGGAGGGGAGGGCTTCCGGGCCCCGGTCCTCCGGCGGCCGCCCGGGTCCCCCCGAGCCCGCGGGGGACACGGCTCGCACCTACCTGCAGCCCGGCTTCCCGGTGGCGGCAACACCTAGCGATGCTCCTGCAGCTCGCGCGGGCCCGCGCCAGCCTTATCGCTCTTGCATCGCTTCCGAGATGCCAATCCGCCGCCCCCGGTCAGGGGCATAGGGACCCGGAGTCCGGGGGGGTGTGCGCGTGGAGGGCTGCGGAGCGAGGTCCGGAGCGTGCGTGTGCGCGCGCGCGCGTTTCCTCCTCGGATGGCACAGGGGCTCAGGAATCTCTTGACATTTACACCGGAATCCCCGGAAAGCGAATGGAAGGTGGAGCGAGTGAGCCTCGCCTCTTTTCCTCCCTTCTATGCCACTGTGTCAAAGTAATCAAAAAATATATATGTGTGTTTCCTGGGGACAAGCCCAAGTCCCGCAGCCCTCGCCTGCGCCCGCGGTCGCCCGCCGTCCTCGCCGGATGCGCGCGGTGCGCTCCGCTCCCCCCACCGCGAGAATCAAGGCGGTCTTGCAGCAATTACCACCCCGGCTCCATCTCTGATGTATTTGCTTTTAACGCCGAGTACAGACTTTCTCGCCTCACGTCGTCTCCCCCTCTCACACACGCTCACACAGGACTCCGTGCCTTCTCCCGCCCTCCCTTGTGCTCTCTGGGAAAAGGCAATTGGACGGAGCGGTTCACCTTCAGGAAAGCAGTCTCTGCCACGTCCTTCTGTTCTCCGGCTCCCGCGGGTCCGGGCGGAGCTGCTGGGGAGGTTCCGGGCAGGAGGGAGGAGAGGCTCTGAGGGTTCCTCGGTGCAGCTGCCTGGGCTCCGCCTTGAGCAGATAGGTCCCAGCTGACGCTCTCGCAGGCTGAGCGTGAGTCCAACTAGCAGCCACGCCTGGCCAGCTGCAGCCCCTCGATCCCTCCTACGAGTGCGGCGGGCAGAGCCCCACGCAGCCCAGCCGCTGCCCCTCTAGGCATCCTGGGCTGGAAGGAAGGGAAGTCGCCTCTGTGCCCCTCTCCCCAGTACCTGGCACCGCCACCTCCGAGAAGGTGTAAGTTCCAACATCCAACAGGAGCGAGCAAGTGTGTCACTTCGCTAAAGGCGGGCGCGGGAGAGAGAGAGGCGGGGGAGGCGGGGGGCCGAGGAAACAAATCCAAATGACCGAAGGGAAAAAAGTGAACGGTTTAGTCTTCAAATTCCCCTCTCCTAGCGCTACACAGCCCAAAGACACCGGTGGTATCTTTTTAAAGTCACCGAAAAGGACAGAACACCCTGTCCACCCACACCCCTTACTCCACCCAGCCTGGTTGTCCAAAGGGGAACGGAGACTGGCCTCCCAGTACAGTGCGAGGAGAACGCAGAGAGAGAGCAGGTCCCAGCACTCCAGGTTGAGTTAAGCAGTAAAATGGGGCGGCAAGACCAAACGATGCTGCCTCCCCCGCCTGCCTCCCAGCCGCCAGTTCCGTTCGCAGCCGCAGCTGCTGCTGAGAGCAAACTGCGGTCCTGCAGGAAAAGACAGACAGTAAAAAAATGGATGGGCGGCAATGGGTATAAAAGCTGGACTGTGTCTCCCTCTAGAGGAAGAGCCGGGTTAGAAAGCTTTACTGGCTGTAACTAAAATTGCAATTTCTCCACAAAGAAAAAAAAAAAAAAACGCGCGCGCACACACACAGTATCTGGTTTGAGAGAATTTTGCATTTTTACCAGTTCCAAGCTATAATGGTTTTGGAGAGACGATTTGCACTGCAGCACTAGGTAACCAGAGTCCTTGATAAAAGAACTTTGTGCTATTTACAGAAACGTAATAGCAAGACCCTGGAAGGTCATATCCTTATAGGTTAGATCAAATTGGAAATTGCTTTAAGGTGTATGCATGCATATGAGCTCAACGGAAGGGTCTTTTTAAGCTCACTTTGATCAGCTTCAGCAATGAGGAAAATCTTAATCTAGTGATTAGAAAATTATGCAAAATGAATAAGTACTAATTTTGGATTTAGAAAAAAAAATATCTGAAGCAAAGAAACAAGAGGCTGGTCCAGGAAATTTTATAAACCCTCTACAACTTTGAGATAAGGCTATCTCAAAGATCTTGCTTTGGAGCCAATATTTCACACATCTTATTCAACTAGACTAGTAATTATCAAAGTAACTAAATTCCTTCGGCTCTGAAGTTTTGTGCTTTTGTAGCTCTGGTTCATGGGAATCATTGACAAAATCGGTATCAGATGTTCTCCTCACAAGCTCTAAAATTAACAGCAGCACTAGGGCCCTGGCAGGGAGGCTGTGTTGGTTGGAGCATCCTCAGGTACACCAGAAGATTTGGGGTTCAATTCCTAGTCAGGGCACATACCTAGATTGTGTCTTCGATTCCCAGTGGAGGTGCCTACGAAAGGCAAGCAATTGATGTTTCTCTCTTTCTAATTCTCTCTCTTTTAAAAATCAATTTAAAAATCCATATCCGCCCTAGCCGGTTTTACTCAGTGGATAGAGTGCCAGCTTGCAGACTGCAGGGTCCTGGGTTCAGTTCCTGTCAAGGGCACCTGTCCATGTTGAGGGCTCAGTCCCCAATAGGGGGCATGCAGGAGGCAGCCGATCAATGCTTCTCTCTCATCATTGATGTTTCTACCAGTATCTCCCTCTCTCTTCCTCTCTGAAATCAATAAAAAAATGTATTTTAAAAAATTATTTTTAAAAAATATCAGGTGAAGATTAAAAATAATAAAAAGCAATACTAGGTATCATATATATATATATATATATATATATATATATATATATAGAGAGAGAGAGAGAGAGAGAGAGAGAGAGAGAGAGAGACAGGGTTTATAATGTCTAAAATGACCAAAAGGAGGACAAAACCAGGCTCAGGTGGGCAGGGACTAGCAAGGGGGCTGAACTGCTGACCTCTGGAAGAGAGAGAGGCAGGCTGATCAGCAGCTGCTGTGGCTGCTGACAAGGCCTGGAGAAAGAAGCAGGGTCTGATCTGCAGCCTCTGTGGCAGCTTCTGATCAGCCCCACTTCTCTCTCTCTCTCTCTCTCTCTCTCTCTCTCTGTGGGGTCAGCAGTTCAGCCCACTTTCCAGCAGCCTGGGGAGGCTGCTGATCAGCCCCACCTCCATGATCAGGCCCAGAGATAGGTTCAGAGATGCTGACTGGCATAGAAACTGACCAATCGGAACCAAATCTGGGTGAAGTGCGAGGAGCCAATGGCTGCCTAGGAGGTGGAGCTTTTGACGCTGACTGGCACAGAAACTAACCAATAAGAACCTAATCTAGATGAACTACAAAGGCAGAACCTAAGATGGGGGCTGTGGAGGGGTTTTAAGGGCAATAGCTGTTTGGCATCAGGTGTAAGAAAGCAGTTCAATTTTTTAATGACTGGTTTGGCAGTATAGTGCATGTGGCTGGCTATCAGTCCAGATATAAGGATTATGTATTTTTGTTTGCCAACAGCATCTTCTCCTGCTGAAAAAGGCTTTTCCCCCCATTTAAGCAATCCTATCCTATATAATCTATCTATACTAATAAAAGGGTAATATGCTAATTAGACTGGGTCGACAAGCCATCTTCTGGACATCCGACTTCCTTCTGGACAAAGCCATGGTGGTGGGGGCTGAGGCAGAGGCATTTAGGGGTCATCAGGCTGGCAGGGGAGGACAGTTGGGGGTGAGATCAGGCATGCAGGGAAGAGCAATTGGGGGAGAGATCAGGCCAGCAGAGGAGGGCAGTTGGGGGAGAGATCAGGCCAGCAGGGGAGGGCAGTTGGGGGAGAGATCAGGCCTGCATGGGAGGGTAGTTAGCGGTGATCAGACAGGCAGGCAAAGGAGTTAGGGGCAATCAGGCAGGCAGGCAGGTGAGCAGTTAGGAGCCAGTAATCCCAGATTGCAAGAGGGATGTCCCCGATTAGAGAGGGTGCAGGCTGGGCTGAGGGAACACCCCCCCTGTACAAATTTTGTGCACCAGGCCACTAGTATTTAAATATGGTTCCCATGTTAGTGAGTTTACCTTGACAAGCTTTGTAATCCAACTATATGTTGCATATAAAGGGCATCAAGTATTTTAACTTAGTTTTTTTAAATAAAGATACTGCCACAGATTTTGTGTTTTGTTACTTCAGTCAAGTTCAAACTCGGTCCCATCTATTACTTTAATATTTAGTTTTTATGAACTTACTATTTAAAGGTTTGCTTTTGAGGTTTGCTGTATGTTTACAAATTATAAAATATGTATTAAAATTATGATTAAACTCCTTTCCATTCACCATTTACTCTGAATTTGTGGAGTCATTCTATTTTAGCTTGATAATCTAACATAGTAGAGGCTTAAAGAAAGAAAGGAATTTATAAGGAAATAACTGAGACAAATAATTTAAAACAAGGAGACAAAAATAATTTAAAACAAGAGACAAAAGTAAATTACTATTTAAGCTAATTGTATTATAGTAGATTTAAATCAATTTAGCATATGACAATCATTTGAGGAGCCTTCGAATGATCTCTTTTGAAAGGTTCATGTCATATAATGAAAGTTATTTCCTTTTTTCTTCTTAACTAGCAACTTATTTCCCCAGGGAACAAAGTTTACATTTTAAAAGGCCTGGTACTACTATTTCATTGCAAGTCTTACAATAATTCTCTGATTGCTATGTTAAGTAGTGGGATTGAATCCAAATGGGGATGACATTGGAAACTCAGGCTCTGTGCTGGGAAGAATAACCATGTACAAAATCACTTTAGAACACTGGCCCTTCTTTCCCATCCTATCTAATAAAAGAGTAATATGCAAATTGACCATCACAAGATGGCTGTCCCCATGTGGTCAAAGATGGCCACCACAAGATGGGCAGCAAGGGAGGGCAGTTGGGAGGAACCCAGGCCTGCAGGGGAGGACAGGTGTGAGGGACCCAGGCCTCCAGGGGACGGCAGTTGTGGGGGACCCACGCCTGCAGGGGAGGACAGTTGGGGGGGGAACCATCCTGGCAGGGGGAGGGCAGTTAGGGGCAATCAGGCCAGCATAGGAGCAGTTAGGCATTGATCAGGCTGGCAGCGGAGTGGTTAGAGGCAATTGGTATGCAAGAGGTTGGAAGCCAGCAGTCCTGGATTTTGAAAGGGTTGTCCGACTGCCCTCAAGTGGTTCCAGATTGCAAAGGGTACAGGTTGGTCTGAGGGACACCACCACCACCCCTCACCCCCACTCCGTGCATGAATTTCATGCACCAGTCCTCTAGTCTATATATATAAAAGCCTAAGCATCCAGTGCGCTGACCACCAGGGGGCAGATGCTCAATGCAGGAGCTGCCCCCTGGTGGTCAGTGTACTCCCACAGCCATCCTCCCCTAGCAGGCCACCCTCCCTCAGTCTCTCCTCCTGGCCCCTAGACTGGGACAGGGAACCAGAGGTGGATGGTGACAAACGTGGCTCCTTACCCAGGAGGGCTGAGGGTCAGCTCCCTCCTCGGGGTTATTGGCCAACCTCCCTTGCCCTGTCCCTCCCCCCTGGCCAACAAGCCCTGATTGGCCTGCCGCCCACCTGCTGCGGTGGCAGCACAGCAATGAGAAGGGGGGAGGCGAGGAACTGCGCAGTGGTGGGGTGTTGACTATGGTGGTGGAGGCGTTCATGCCTTCTGCACCCAGCCTGGCAACGATAACCTCCTCTCCAGCCTGGCCCTGATCAGCCTGGCCCCAATCAGCCCTGATCGCCGGCCAGGTCTAGAGATCCCACCCGTGCACAAATTTTCTGCACTGGTCTCTAGTAAGAAATATAAAGCATGCATTATAATCCTTCTGGCTTCTAAGTCATTAGCTCTCTGTGGTTGAGGGGAAAACTATAATTTTACCATATTGTTAAAAGTGTATTTCTGTTGTTAAAATGTGTGACATTTTCCTCCTTATTTTCCTAATTAAACCCACAAAAATGTGAAAAAGTTGATAAAAATAACGAATGTATACATTAATTGCAAAATATAATCAAATTTCTTATTCAAAGTCATGATATTAAAATTCTATAATAATATTTGTATTTTTTATAAATATTCAGATAAATAATTCCCAAGGTGTTCCTGGTACCTCCTAGACTTTAAACAAAATCTTTCTCTCCCTCCAAAAGGAAAAATGTGACAAATACCTCCCTAATTTAATAGAAATCTTGAGATGATATTTCTTTGCATCTGTTTACTTAAGCTGTCTCCTCCTAAACAGGGAAAAACAGTTGCTTTGAATGCTGAACTTTGCTGGCTTGTAGCTCCATGTGGACTCGTAGCTCTCCGTATTCTGAAGGCTTACTGAAACATCACTTTGAGGCACTTCAAGCTTTCTGCTGGAGGCTTTATATGCGACCTCAAATCCTTACCTCAGTTTCTCACAACATCTCATAAAGTAGATGGCATAACCCCATGTGAAAAATAATTGAGACAATTTCACCCTCATTAAGTGGTAGCACTGGGATTCAAACCATATGTACCTAAATCTAAAACTAATTTTTGGGTTTTGTTTGGCTTGGTTTTGGCTTTGATTTTTTTTTTCCCCCTGCCTTCCCCAGGACTCCACTGAAACATGCTATCTTCATATTACAAGGAATTGAAAATTATGTGCACCTGTGTATGGAAAAGCCTCAGCCAGAGGACTTGGGTCCAATCATAATAGAAAGAAGTGATTAGTAGTAAAGATGGGGAGGAAAATGTTAATAACAGCTCCCCTCAGCATTCTACAAAGGTGTCGGGCAGTAAAACAGATGAACAAAAGCTCTGACTCCTAGTGCATAAATGAAGAAGATGCTACACATAAGCTACTCAGTCCCATTTATCTCCTCTTGTTTTATTTCTTCAGTGCTAACCATCTTATATCTATCTTTTTCAATACTGCCTCTCCCGCTCATCTTTTAAGTGTTTTCCATGTAATTAGGTGAACAGAAGGAGCACAGAATTCATTCCGTATAACCCAAGGTGGCATGCTATTAACTTTTAGTGTCCTCATCATGTAGCATAGTAGCTAACATACCACAAATACTCTATAAATACTTTATGGTCAGTAATCAGGAAACCAAACAGGTCAAGTGAGCAGACACATGCCATGAAAATAAATCAAGAGAACTTGAGAGGTATGAGAATCACAAAGTGGTATGAGAAAGAATGGAGGCAAGACAACTATCTTATAAGTAGCACACAGACAAATGAAAAAAACTACCCCCAAATTTAGTGGCTTAAAAAACAACATTTATTTAGTTCACATTTCTATTGATTGGAAGTTTGGATTGAGCTCAGCTAGGCCCAGCTGGGCAGTTCCTCTGAACTCAGCTGAGCTTACTCATGCATCTATGATCAAGTGGCAGTATAGTGCCTCACTTATTGTCGGACAATTGGCTAACTGTACACTGGAGTATTGAGAGCTAACTAGGCCACATGTCTCATCATCTAACAGGCTAGCTTCGCTTTTTCACATTGTGGCAGTCGGTCACCAGTTTCCAAGAGCAGTAATAGGAGAAGCCTCGATATCCAAGATTCTGCTTACATCCAGTTTGCTACAGCCCCGCTGGCAATGCAGTTCATCAGGCCAGCCTACACTCAAGAGATGAAGAAGGATTTCAACCCTTAATGAGCAGAGCTACAAAAACACGTTCAATAACCTGGTACAGGGAAAGAGTTTGTTTTCATTTTTGCAACCAACTATATTAGCTATCCCAGAAGGCTAGCATTTTGCATAGGAGCTTAACTCACCAGGTGTCTTGTAAACTGATCTGTAGAAAGCAGAATATTCCCATTACAGATAAAGGACACCTATCGGGTGAGAACAAGAAGTTTGTCCAGATTATCAAGTCTCTGGATTTGCTTCCTTTATCAATTTAAAAGACAGAGTCCATCCAATAGTTTTTCACCAATGCAGTGGAACATGTCTTTGAAATTCTTTGCCTCACTAGACAACAAAAATTGTATATACTTACCACGTTAGTCATTGAATTAATCTGATTCATTAAGCTAGAAATCACTAGCAACTTTTACCTGGCAGTGATTTGTGTCATCTTTGGTGTATGAGCCTGATTTTATTTGCTTACTTTCTGATTTTTTTCTACCATCTTCCAAAGACTTAAGATAAATAATACCTGTTATAAATGGTTTCCCAAATGGACTTGATTGACATCCTTGGCACCAACACACCCTATCTGTAAGCAATCTCTACCTGGTAAACTCCAAGTCACTACTTAAGTCTCAACACAAGGGTTATTTCCTCTAAGAAATCATCACAATTCACTTAACTCACTGTACTGTTTCTCCTGTGTTCCCTAATACCTAATGTTTCCCTCCATCTTAATACTTATCATATTGTGTTGTAATTGACTCATTTTTATATATTTTTATATATTTTTATATATTTTATCATATTGTGTTGTAATTGACTCATTTTTATATATTAGACTATATGCCTCTTGAAGGTATAGAGTGGTGTACATCTTTGTTTTCACCTAGTAAAGCTGCAGACATGGATTGATGGGTGGATAAGTAATCAATATATCAATGCACAAGATTGTGGAATAATACAGGGTGGCCCAAAAAATGTATACACACACTTGAATAATTATAAAGACAGTGTTACAGGCAGTCCTCGGGTAACGTCGAGATCCGTTCCTATGGCACAACATAACTCCATTTTTGATGTAAGTCGGAACCCACCTGCATAAGCACCTACGTCACTCACATGGAGCACATACTCAGCAGTAATGAAGTGAAACAGTGAAAAAAAAATTTAAAGAAAGATAACAATTCCTGACCTTTACTTGTGGTAAATAAATAATAAAAAACATAAAGCACATATGTACATACATCAAAACGATGGAACTTTTTTTTCTATATAAATACTGTAAATGGGAGATGGCAACGTAACCATGAAATGACGTAAGTTGAGTTCGACCTAACCTGAGGACTGCCTATAATTAAAATACATTTCATTTTAAAATTGAGCTGGTAGCTGTTAAAATGTGCATACATTTTTGAGACACGCTGTATGTTGTCACATTTATTTAAATATCCAACAATAATGACTTCAAGCCTCCATCTTGATGATCACAGGAATTACATTTCTGTGGATTCCCAAGTGGCTGCTGGCAATCTTGAAGAATGCTGACACAGTCTATGAAATCAGCTTTCTTCATGATGCATATGTTCTCTCTCTCTCTCTCTCTCTCTCTCTCTCTCTCTCTCTCTCTCTCTCTCTCTCTCTCTCTCTCCAGAGACAAGAAGCTCAAATGAACACCTTATGTTCTATTTTGACCTGCTGACTTTCAGAGCCCCACCTGCTTGTTTCTATTTCCTACATTCAGCTGCTTCCACATGTTGAGCTAAGTCCCATTTTAGAATAGTAACTGAAGTCCAATTTGCTCCAACAGCTGAACCACAGTGGTTCCTAGGATACAAGGGAAGTTCCACTTCTCTACAATGTTTTACTCAGACCAGTATCAAAGGAAAATAGCCCTAGTCTCCAGAAGCCCCAGCTTTTTGTGATCAATTTATTTAAGTTGCAATCACATAGACCTTTTTCCCAAGGTGTGCCCATACGCCAGAGTAGCCAGGTAAGAAAGAGACCCAGTATCAGCTCCTTGCTTAACTCAGCACAAGTCCTTCCCCGTGGCAACTTGGATATATTGCTGAGTCCCAGTCTCTAGTGTCTACACATCACCATCCCTTATGAACACAAAGGTTGCCCACAGGAAGTGATGAGGTGTGATGGGAGTCTTGGTCTCACAATCTGGCTGGATGCTTGCACAACTAGAAAGAAGAGCCCTTTGGAGAATCTAACATGTATTTCCCAGTAGTGTGGGGGCAAATGTGAAATTAGAGGGAAGTGCCTCTTCTTCTCTAAAAATCCTAAAAGTGGGAGACTGTCTGAAGTGACCAAGAACAGTAGTTCCAAGAAAATGAATCATTTGATAGTCAAAAGGCAAATCTATCATTTCATGGGCCAAAGATATATTTGTTCCATGGACCACCTAGCTACTACACAAGGTAGCAGCCTGAGGCATCAAGGCAATGAGAGAAAAATAAAACTGTTTCTTGACTTCACTTAATGGTTTGTATCCATTTATTAATGGGCTAAACATTAGATTCTATGAATACTGTCATTTGAGATATTTCAGTTCTGTCGTACAAAACAACAAAAAAATATTTATAGACACCACTATAGAATCATTACGAACAGCTAGCATGGGGAAGGGAATGGGCAGAAACTGACAGGCTCCAGATCTCTGAGAAATTAATGACCCACATAATGAATATACAAGTCTCAGCAGTATAGATTAGAGGGCACGGTCATCAGGAGTGAGGATGATGTCTTAATAACCATGCCCTTCTTCTATCAGAAATAAAAATTTCCATTGGTTTGAGGTAGGAAGTCTAGGGTTTTTAATAAGTTACCTCATTTAATCCATTGGATGTCTTTGTTCGTAAGATTTTCATCACCCAGAGTTGGTCCCCCTTCAATCTCCACTTGAGGTGTGATGCACAGCTCCTGCCAATACTACCAGCTGCAAATGATCTGTCTCTTGACTGTCATTCTTGTGATAACCATGTGCAATAAATGTTTCTTCCAATCCTCATTCTTCCTGCCTAATTTATCAGGTTAATTAGATTGTTTTTGGTCTCTTAGTCCCATTTTTCCCTACTTCCGGCCCTCATTTCCTAAAAGCAAGGGTGTAGAAGCAGATTGTCACTTTAGCAGGACACCGATGATTTTACATAGCAAGATACATTCTGAAGGTACAGAACAAGATGAAAGTGAATTGTCAGTACTGTATTTAAGAGGCTATACTTTTGCTCAAAACCCCATTTCTTTGTATTATTTGCTAACTAAATAAATAATAATAACCCATCATTTTGTTCATCCACTGAATACAGATAAAAATGGACAGGAGTAAGATCTACTAATTGATCACACATCAAAAACTATTTTTAACTGAAACTAAGTAGAGGGCAATGTTTATAAAATTTTAATTAAAAATTGAATATAAAAGTAAGAAAGAAAACTAACACATCTTTCTTCTCATAACACTTTTATAAGATACTGGTTAAGGATATAAATATTATCTATAAGGTAGACATTATCTCATTTTATGATTCAAACTGAAGCTCAGAGATTAAGTATCTTGTCCAAGTAACTTAGTTAAATAGTGAGAGCAGCCAGAATTATAATTAGATTTTTTTTTATCAAGAGCATTAACAAGAACTCATGTCTCCTAGTTCCCAGACCAGTGTTCTTTTCACTCTACATATTGTTCTGATTTAATTGTTTCCAAAAGGTTCAAATCCTAAAATTCACCCATGCAAATTATCTTTAGAATCTTGTACAAAATTTCCTCTCATTTTTAGTATGATATAGGATGATTACTGTCATTCAATGTGATCAAAATAGTGACTACAGAAGTTTAACCCCATTTTAACTTCTGTATGCATTTCAGCCACCCAGTGTCAAAACACAGCAACTGCAGGCAGATGCTAACCTATCTACAGAGAAGCATGATAGTACAGACTTATCTGTTTTACAGCAACAAAAATACATCATGACAGAGGTTCCCGAGTCTTCGAGTGTAAACTTGTACATATAGAAGATACTCCCACAACAGAAAGAAGAACAAGAAAATGAGGAGCCAAATTTTTATAAATTAAAATTTTTAATAGCATAAGCGAACATGTGCCTGTTTCAAAATGCTAGAAGAAAATAAAGAATAAGAAATTAGATAATAAAATTTAATCATATGTAAGGAATCAATCAAAAATAAGAGGAATTCGATTCAGGGATTTTTTTTGGGGGGGGGGTGTTCTTTTGCATATTTTTTAATGTAGAGGTTAATCAGTTAGTGTAATGAGCCACAGAAAGAGTTAGTGGAATTGCCAATATTGAAGGTATTCAGCAAAATATGTAAGTAGGCAACTGATGGGAAACTTATAGAAATCAAGTTCAACCAAGTTGTAAAGACAAACAAAAGTGAACAACATGCAGCAAGAGATCCAGTAGGGCCAATATTAGAACAAAATCATCATTTATGTAGATTCACTACACACTTACTTATACATAGACTAGGAGCTCGGTGCAATATATTGTGCACTCAGGGGGGGGGTCCCTCAGCCCAGCCTGCCACCCACCCCACGCGCCCCACCCACCCTGCCACCTGCGCTGCACCTACCTCCATCTTGGCTGAGTTAATTTGCATACAGCCACTCTGATTGGCTGGTAGGCATGGCTTGGCTGGTGGGCTTAGGCATCCCGGAGAAATGGTCAATTTCAATATTACTCTTTTATTATAGTAGATAGCACCCGCCCTTTAGAAAGTACAACCTAATAAAGTAAAAATGATAACATCACCACAAAATGAAGCTATTAGTTCATGAATGACAAAGAAGAGAGACTTTTAGAAATGGGGTATAGAGTACATGTTTATTTTAAACTAGAGGTCTGGTGCATGAAAATTCATGCACTGGAGGGGGATCCCTCAGCCCAGCCTGCCCTCTCTCATGGTCTGGGAGCCCTCAGGGGCAGGAGGTGACCTGGGGATCAGGGAAAGGCAATGCCCCATCACACCTCTGCTGCTGCAACTGCTGGCAGCACAAGGCTTGGCCAGCCCTGGTTACCTGAGCCTCTGGCGGCCCTGGGCAGCTGGGCAGCCACCATCCGAGGCTTGCCTGTGCTTTGGTCCAGACCTGGGTGACTGGGGGACTGAAGGAACTGGGGAGTCTCCGGAGGCAGGCACACAGAGTGGCCAAGCCCAGCCTTGGTACGCACCTGCCACCCCAGCGGGGGTGAGGAAATTGGGCACCACCATCTTGTGGCTGTGGGCACTGCCATCTTTGAAGGTGGGGCAACCAATTAGCATATTCCTTCTTTATTGGCTGTGGGCACCACCATCTTTGAGAGCATGGCAGTCAATTAGCATATTCCCTCCTTATTGGCTATGGGTGCCATCATATTTGAGGGTGGGGTAGTGAATTAACATATCCCCTCCTTATTGGCTGTGGGCATTGACATCTTTGCAACAGCATGAGTCAGTTAGCATATTCCCTCTTTATTAGATAGGATTTAGAAAGTAGAAAAATAATAATAGAATTCTGAGTATAAGAAAAGACTTTTTAATGGTAATATGTCTTCTTTCATAATTATTCAGGGTTGTTGCTTGAGCTGTCTGGGTCAACTTCTATTGTGAAATGCTATTTCTATTATGATGTTGGCCCCAACACAGTGCTCAAGTGTACATAGATTAGATCAGTGGCTCTCAGCATTTTTATTAGTTTCCATATCCTATATAATAAAAGGGTAATATGCAAATTGATGCTAACAGCAGAACCACTGGGAATGACTGGTCACTATGACACACACTGACCACCAGGTGGCAGATGCTCAATGTAGGAGCTGTCCCTGGTGGTCAGTACACTCCCACAGAGGGAGCTTTGCTCAGCCACAATCCAGGTGGATGGCTGCCAGTACAGCGGTGGTGGTGGGAACCTCTCCCGCCTCCTCAGCAGCACTAAGGATGTCCGACTGAAGCTTAGGCCTGCTCCCCATTGACAAGTGGACATCCCCTGAGGGCTCCCAGGCTGCCAGAGGGATGTCTGACTGACAGCTTAGGCCCAATCACCCGGGAGCAGACCTAAGCCAGCAGGTGGACATCCCCCGAGGGGTCCCAGACTGTGAGAGGGCACAGGCTGGGCTGAGGGACCCCCCTGAGTGCACAAGTTTTTGTGCAACAGGCCTCTAGTATAAAATAAAAAGCATTCTCATAAATATTCCAGATTTATTCAAACTTTTTGGCTTCTTTCCTATAAGTCCTTTTTCTCCCACTGACAAAAGCATAGTTAATACAAGTAAATAAAAAAGGCAATTAGAAAGGACAATTATAGCAATAATCATCCTTCGAGATAAATATTTCCCTAAGTTTAGTGTTTTATTAGCAGTAACTTTATTGTTAATGACCTACTTCACAACAAATCACCAAATTGCATGAAGTCAATAGTCAAGCAATAAATATTGTTAAAGATCATAATTTTAAGTAGCACCTGTGGTTCAAGGCATATAGCAAATCAGAAAAAAAAAAAGTGGATAGAAAGAAAGACATTTGATATATACTTACCATCAATTCATAAAATTAGAAAGAAGCTTTTGAGAAGTACTTAGTTCTCCTTTCATTCTAAAAGTTTTCCTTCAAACTATCCCCAACCCAAAACCACTCTCTCATTTTAATGCTAGTCAGTGATGGAGATTCAACAGTCTCTCCAAGAAGCCACTTGGAGGTGCTTGGTTGAGTCCTCTATTTCTTAATGAACCTATTTCCTTTGGTTTTGTCTTTTATGGGTTTTGAATAAGATAGTCTCCATCTCTTATGATCAAGTTTCACATTGTCCCAGATGTCCTCTAGGGAAACTCCCCTCCACCACCATTAGATGCTTTGTAAGTTGACAAGTTATCCAAGCTGAGTTTACCCAAGTCCTCTGACATCTGTGGAGGCAGTCATTTCACTCCTCTATGCTTAATAACCATCCTCTAAACAGCACTTCTTCTTTCTTTGGCAGATATAATTGTTTTCCTTTAAAAGCCTGTCAGGATAGTTGAGATATGCTCTACCCTCAAAAACTAAGTACTAATAAAAATGAGATATTTGAAATGCTTTCTTGTTTATTCACTTGGCACTCTAAATTATCAAAGGTGTAATCCAACTCTCAATAGAAAAAATAAATCACAACTGTGATGATACAATAGCTTTCTTAACTATTGCACTACGTTAAGGAGAATAAAACATATATCTAAGTGCTTGAGTCCAAGAGATGTAAATTCCAAGGTAAGAATTATTTACAGAACATTAAAACGTTTAATATTAGATGCCTGAAAATAAAATTAGATATCTTCTAAAATAAAGGCCACAAATAATGTATTTTGTTCTCTTTGGTAAAAATAATTACATTAAGTTTATTAAATAACTGTATTAGTAAAATTTATACCAGAAACCCAGGAAGTTTTGAAACCACAAATTTGGCCCCTGTCTCAGAATCAATTCATATATTCAGGAGCCACTGTGAATGTCTGACTTCTCTTCTGGATTTAGACCAAGCAGCTGCTTGTCACCACACATCCTTCAATCCCTCCTCTCTTGGGTAAGGGACATAGTCATAGAAATGGTAGAAAGGAGAAACAGAATATATCTAAAACAATGCTTTAGAATTCGGAGGAGAAATTCTTAGTTGTACTTTTGTTTATGGACAATCTGTCCGGTTTTCTGGATGATTACTTGAATAATTTAAGTAAGTTCAATTTGTTTTATGATTATTAAAAGTACAAGTTGTCATTAGATACTCCTGTCTGTGTTACTGTACTTTGTAAATACACACATCTTCTGATCTTTTAGAATTTATAATTCAAGCTAAAGGATAAAAATGTTTTCAGCTGCTGAAATCCTTTAAACTCAACTACCCTTTATCCCAACTATAGGTAACTTCAATTTACAAATGGGATGTCTTTCAAGATTTTAGATGTTATCTGGAACTCAGAATGTCCCGAGCTCATGGAAAAATAATTGAAATGGCAATTAGGTACACAGATCTGTGTCCCAAAATTAAATAAGAAAAGTCTACTAAACACAGAGACACTGAATCAAGTTCCCAGTTGACATCACTATCAGTATATAAACACCATTTTTACTCTTAACCTTTAGGGGAAGCATTGAGAAGCTTCTAAAATTCCAAAAACTGTTTCAAAAGAGTCCAGGGATCCCCTGAACCATCCAGACACACCAGTTAAGAAAGGCTAATCTAGACATTTGAATAACATTAGCAAGATGGTGGAATAGGAAGTCCCAGTCCTTGTCCTCCTATAGAGATGTTGATGAAACAACAATACTTGGTCCAATTCCCTTTATGAAACATACAGAATCCAGTTAAGAATTTGCAATCCTAAGAGGAGCACAAAATTGAGCAAATCCACTTTGCAAGGAACACGAGTTTCTTTGGATCCATATCACACCTTCTCTCAAGTCACCCAGTTCAGGGCTGAAAGAAATCCACTCAGCCTGCAAATCTCCCTCACAGGAAAGTGTCCTTCCAGCAGCCCCAGCCTTTGAGGGCACTGCTCCCAAAACCTACTTCTATTTCACCTCATTCAAGGCACTGAGGCAACTAGCATAGTAAGAGCCCCTGAGGGGAGCTAAGAACAAAGAAACAACAGCTTCACTAGTGAATTCTACCCAAACATAAAAGAATTAATACCAATCCTTCCAAAATTCTTCCCAAAAAAATGGACAGGAGGTCACCCTTCAAATTCATCTTATAAGATTAACATTACCCAGATACCAAAGCCAGATAAGGACACTACAAGAAAATAAAAATCACAAGCCAGTATCCCTGATATAGATGCAAAAATCCTCAATAAAATACAAACAAACCAAATTCACACACCGTAATCAAGGTGGATTTATACCTAGGATTTAACATAAGCCAATCGATAAATGTGACATGCCACATTCACAGAATGAAGGCTAAATATCATATGATCATCTCAATAGAAGCAGAAAAGGCATTTGACAAATTCAGCATCCTTGAATGGTAAAAACTCTCAACAAATTAGATATAGAAGGAATGTACCTCAATGTAATAAGGGCCGTATATGACAAGCCCACAGTTAATGCCATACTCAATGGTGAAAAGTTAAAAGCCTTTATTTTAAGATTAGAAACAAGACAAGAATGCCCATGCTCACCGCTGCACCATGCTCACCACTAATGAGACCCACTCTCCTGATTCAAGACAAAAAGGGGGGGCATGTCTAGAAAGGAAGGAAGTTGTAGAATTTTCCTGAGACAGATTACTAAAAAACTAAATCATTAATTTTGCATAATTTTTTTATCGTTAAATAGGACAATGAAACTTTCCAAGACAATCAGAGCCTTGGGTTTCTGAATTGGGAAACAAAAGGCAGTTTCTACTTGCTCACATTTGGAGTAACTGTAAGTCAGTTTTTCATAAAGTGTTTATTAGTTGCAGTCACCAAAAGAATCCCCTGTGTCCTCTACCTAGACCATTCAGGTTTTCCAGTCTCAGTAGTTGCCCTAACACTAGAAATGCCATGTAGTGGAAGAAGGCCAGGTTATAGGATATAAGAGTAACAAAATTTCCAGTACATCTCATTGTCTGGGGATAGATTGACATTTTCACCTTTTTTTTTTTTTTTTTTTTTTTTTTTTTTTTTTTTTTTTTTTTTTTTTTTTTTTTTTTTTGCCTTTTGGTTTTGCTTTCAGACACAAAGAATTATCTGTACACAATCTTACTCTGGGTAAATTTATGCTGATACAGCTTTTCCAGGACAGTATTTGACTTAAGAGAAAGAACATTGTTTCACAACACAAATACAGGTTTTGTAACTTACTCTTTGTGTGACCTGATCTCCCTGAACCTTCGTTTCTTAACTGTAGAGAAAGGGCACCTATATAACAACAGCTATTCTAACTATAATATTGTAGTGATCATTAAATACAATTATATAAGAACGGTTATTTGTAAAGACAGTGCATTTTAACCATGGAAAGGAGTCCCAGGACCTGTTTCACCTTGGCAAGTTAACCATTTCCTCAATCCTCCCCCCAAGGAAGAAAACACCTACACATTTCAAGGGCTTTGGACACAGAGTTCAGATTGACACTGAAGCACCATCATGTTCCCCCATTAGAGCACCAGCATATGAAGGTAAAGCAACAAGTGGAGACCTGGCCAAACTCCTACCAACAGCAGGGCCATAGAGCCGTCCAGTGGTCACTAATACTGAGCCTGGTGTTAGTTCCTTGGACCTAGAGAGTAGAGAAAGCTATATTGATTGGCTAATGTTCTTCCCCCCAAAATTATAAAGTTTTTTTAATATTTAAAAATATTTTAAAATATATTTAAGGAAAAAAGGGGACATGTCTAGAAAGGAAGGAAGCTCTGGAATGGGAGCATGTGGTAAGGGGAGTGACATTAGTGCCAATCTTAAAGATCTTAAAGATTCACGGTTGGTGGTTCTTACATCCCTATTTAATTAGCCAGCCTAGACCCTACACACAATAGACATATTTTCAGAAATGATAGTAAAGTAAAATAACCTCAATTAAAAAGTAATCCGCCTGGTGCTGTGGCTCAGTGGTTGTGCGGCAACCCATGAACCAGGAGGTCACGGTTGGATTCCCGGTCAGGGCACATAGCCCGGTTGAGGGCTCCATCCCCAGAAGGGGGTGTGCAGGAGGCAGCTGGTCAATGATTTTCTCTCATCATTGCGGTTTCTGTTTCTCTCCCTTTCCCTTCCTCTCTGAAATCAATAAAATATATTTTTTTAAAAAAGAAAGAAGTTCAATTGCAGCTGCTATTCCAGATGTGGCCTCTTCACTACAGCAGATTATCATGGCCTCAGGTGCATGGTTTATCATCACTGATCTGATGAACATGTCATTTTTCATCTCTGTTGGAGAGATTAGGAATTTTTTTAATTCATTTGAAGCAGATGTGCATATACGGTGGAGCAAAAGTAGTTTTACAGTTTTTCATATGGAAAATAATACGATAAGTACTAAATAATAATAAAAGAATAAACTTCATGTTTTGCATACTCACAACAGTAAATATACTTTGCCCTCAACTGTACATTTACATTATTAACTACAGCTAAGATAATTATTTTGCCAGCTGACATAATATAGTCCAGAGACACTTGACATGGTCATTTGATAGAACATCATGTTGATTCACTGTCTTGTCAGTACCATGCTCATTGGACTTTATGAGAAAAAAGTAGAATATTCATAACAGGCCTTGGTATAACTTATGAGTTCAAGAGAGTGGGAGTTAAATCCTATAAAGATTCAGGGAAATGAATATAAGCTATATGTAGAGGTCCAGTGGTCTGGGATAAGCCATTACTTCCTTTCTACAAATTATTGTACCTTGTATTTCCCTACAAAGAAAGAAATGCAGTGTCTCGTATTTCTGTTTGGGTTCTGAAGCAACATGTTACACCCTAGCAAATACTGCACTGATCACCTTATCAGGTGGCATGAAAGTTTGAGTGGTACCCCAAAAAAAGAAAGAGACTTGCAGTGTTTGGACCCTATGATCTGGAAGGCCCTTGAGTATTAAAAGCATTCATGATGGGAAAAGATACTATGTGGAGTTTATGGCAAGCCCCCAAAGTAAAATCAGAATGTAGACCCCCTAGGGTTCTGGATCAAACAATACCATCACACACACACATACACACACACACACACACACACACACACAAACCTCTCTGGCCCTGCTGGTGTGGCTTAGTGGCTGAGCATCGACCTATGAATGACCAGATCACCATTTGGTTCCCAGTCAGGACATATGCTTGGGTTTCAGGCTCAGTCCCAGTGTGGGGCATGCAGGAGGCAGCCGATCGATGACTCTCTGTCATCATTGGTGTCTCTGTTTCTCCCTTTCTCTCTGAAAATGTATATATATATTTTAAACTCTATGGAATGCTACTGGACCTTGAGAGACAGAGAGTCTGACATGGGAGATCAAGTGACCAGTGGGCCAGACTGATCAATATGAGATGGGTCTGCCAGATTTCCCCTAAATCAGCTCCAGAGACCCCTCTGGCCAAGATAAAGGCCTTTCCCAGGGACCTAACTACCACCAGTGATACCAGAGGATAATGGACCAGCACTTCCTTCAAAGTGGAACAACTCTGAGGGGCCATGCTCATTCCAAAGCTCCCTGTGAGACGGTTGTGGCCATTGTCACAACTGCACCATAGCTCAACTCCTCCCTCTTGCCATTCTTACTTCCTTTGCTCCCCCGTACATAGCAATCCCAAAGACATTCTCCATTAGTCTTCTTGCAAATAAATATTTTTCCAAAGCAAACCTACCTTTTACATATCAAAATTCTGTTGAATTAGGCAAAAGTGTGGAAGGAGAAATAAAAAGCTTTACTTCTGGGTTTTTCATAATAAATCAGAATTGAATTGACTTCTAATTTATAAAGAAAAACAGTGGAAGAGAGGAAGAGAGGGAAGTACAGAAAAGGTAAATGAGACTCCTCTTCCCTTTCTTGATTAAAACATCTCCCCATTACTTGAAATATATAGTCAATTGAGTAGGCTTTCACTTCCCAGGTTACTAAAGTGGAGGATAATATTTGCCCAGAGGAATACTACCATTTTCTTTCAGCAAAGAAGCTAACTATGTTAACCAAAACATGTTTTTAACCTTTTGTGAAAAGTCTGAATTTCATTTATTCACTTAATAAATATATACATATTTAGCACCTATAATATGTCAAGCATTGTTCTATATTCTATAATATAGTACTGTTAGCTTTATGTACATTCATAAATATATGAATCAAATAGATGTTTCAAATATTCTTGGATATAGTAACTTTATTCCTACACATTTATTCTCTTTTACATTTTGTTGATTCTTCTTTGCAAGTCACAAAGTCAGTAAAGCAATGATAATCAAATTAGATATCAAAAGGACATTTAAATTAGTTTCCTATTTACCAAAGATATTCTGAAGGACATTTTTTCAAGGAGTCTCACATTTACATAGGACATTCAATAAAATCATACTTGCAAAGTAGTTAGACATTTCACCTTTTGGATTTAAGATGATGGGATTAAATGGCAATATATGAAAACTGATTTGGGCTAAATGAGAAAAGATGAGGATAAAATAACATTTTAATTACTGACAATTAATATGTGAAATTGAATATAGTAAAAGAAAATTTTTCAATGGAAAAACATTTTTGAAAAATACAATTTAAAAGTTCCTCTTATTACTGTATCTCTATAAATGGATGAATAAAAATGTGCTGCAACTCTGAAAATAAAAATATAGGTTGATATATGAGAATTCAATACAGAACTAAAAGAAATGAATTTGGTTATTTGAAGAATAAAAATGGGAAATTAGCTTTAGTGAAAATTATAAGTGAAAATCATAGATCACAATTTTATTTGCACTTTATAGAAAACTTAAAATGAAGAGGTCTTTAACACAAGTGCTCTTGAAATGAAAAGCATTTGATACAGGAGAAGGTTAGAGAATATTTACATATAGTAACCGCAAAATAAATTAAATCTGCACTTAATCTAAACCAATATAAATCTGAATTTCTGCATACCAAGGGCAAAGAGTTGTTCAAAAATATTCAAAGTTAATTTAATAGTAAAATTCCCATGATTGTTGACTTGAAACATTTGAGATTTACTAACAAAAACTTTTGTTCATTTCAAATTGTAAACAATATTTGTCACAGGAGTTAAATTTGCTCACCAAAGTTACAATAATTAAAATCACTGTTCTTATAAATGACCCACGCAGTACATAAATACTGTGACTGCTTCAATCAGGTTAGAACTCTATCTGTGAGTCTTTCTCCTTGAATACATCTATCTATATAAAACCCTAATATGCAAATTGACCAAACAGTGAAATAATCTGCCGAACAATCGGTCAGCAGGGACGGGGCCAGCAAGCACGCAGCACCAAGCCAGCCAAGGCGGGTGCCAGCAGGCAGAGGGAGGTGACTAGTGGCAGCGATAGAGGGCAGGACCAGCGAGTGACTGGCACCAGGCCTCCAGCCAAGGTGGGTGCCAGCAGGAGGCCCCCGATGGCACCACCAGTCACCCCACAGATCAGTCCTGATTGCCAGCCAGGCCTAGGGACCCTACCTTATATATTGGGAACAGTCTCTTAGATTTAAAAATTAAAACCTGGCAAGGCTACTCTAACACTGAAAAAACAGGATGATGCAGCAATGACATGCATGGACTCTGGCTTGCACATTTTGTGGTCAGCCCTGATTCTGACACTTATAACTGTGTGACAAAGCCAATTACTTAACTTCTCTCTGCTTCAGTTTTTGCAATCGTAAGATGGGGAAAATGGTTCTACTGCCTCAGAAGGATTATGTTATGTACTACTTTTTATAATCAGGGCAAAAAAATGTAGCTGCCCATACAATAGCAAGATGCCTTTCACCTGTATGAAAAATATGGTCACTGGTGCGTGCAGCTTCCCAGGTTGCTGGTTCAGGCCCGATCCCTGGCAGTCAGACATCCCCCAAGGGCACAGGCCGGGCTGAGGGACACCCCCCTCCCATGTACAAATTTAGTGCACCAGGCCTCTAGTTATTAAAATAAACAAATGATTCTAACATATTAACTTTATTTTTATTATTTATTTTTTATTTTTCAATTGTAGTTGACTTTCAATATTGTTTTATATTAGTTTCAAATGTAAAGCATAGTGGTTAGACAATTATATAATTTATAAAATGATTCCCCCAATAATTCAAGTACATACTTGGCACCATACATAATTATTATATTATTGACTGTATTTCTTATGCTGAACTTTAAATCTTTATTTTCTAACTACTAATTTGTACCTCTTACTCCCTTCAATTTTTTTCACACACACTTCCAATTCCTGTCCCCTCTGACAACCAACAGTTTGTTTCCTGCAACTAACAGTGTTTCCCTTCTATTTATTTTGTTCTTTAGATTCCAGATATAAGTGAAATCATATGGTATTTGTTTTTCTCTGTCTGACTTACTTCTCTTAGCAAAATACCCTCTCAGTCTATCTATGTTGTCTCAAATGGTAACATTTCATTTTTTATGGCACAGTAATATTCCCTTGTACGTATATATGTACCACTACCTTTTTATCCACTTAATTTGCTTATGGGCACTTGGGTTGCTTCCATATCTTGGCTATTGTAAATAACCCTGCAATGAACAGAGGGGTGCATATACTATTTTAAATTAGTGTTTTGTGTTTCTTCTAACATATATCTAGAAGTAGAATCTCTGGGTCATAAGGTAGTTCTATTTTTAATTTTTTGAGGAAGGTCTATACTGTTTTCTATTATGACTGCACCAATCTGCATTCCCTCCGACAGTGCAAGAGGGTTTCCTTTTCTCCACATCCTCACCAATACTAGTTACTTGTTGATTTATTGATGACAGCCATTCTTACAGGTGTAAGATGATATCTCATTGTGGTATTGCTTTGCATTTCCCCGAAGCCTAGTGACATTGAGTATCTTTTTAAATGTCTATTGGCCATCCATCAGAATGTTTTCTTTACAAAAATATCTATTCAGTTTCTCTGCCCATTTTTTAATTGGGTTGTTTTTTGTTTGTCTTTTGTTTGTTTTTGTTTTTTGGTGTTGGTTTGTATGAGTAATATATAAATTTTGGCTCTTAACCCCTTATCAGATATATCATTGGCAAATGTGTTCTCCCATTCAGTAGGTTGTCTTTTCATTTTGTAGATGGTTTCCTTGACTGTGCAAAACTTTTTAGTTTGATATAGTCCCATTTGTTTCAATGGCCCAGGAAGATATATCAGAAAAAATATTGCCAAGAGAATCTTTAGAGAGTTTAATGCCTATATCTTTTTCCTGGAGTTTTATGGTTTAGAGTCTTACATTTAAGTCTTCAATCCATTTTGAGTTTACTACTTTATATGGTGTAAGAAGGTGGTCTAGTTTCATATATATATATATATATATATATATATATATATATATATATATAATTTTTTCAACACCATTTATTGAATAGTCGGTTCTTGCCCCCTTTGTCATACATTAATTGTTCATATAGGCATGGGTTTATTTCTGGACCCTCTCTTCTGTTCCATTGATCTGTATGTCTGTTTTCATGCCTATACCATACTATTTTGATTACTACAGCCTTGCAGTATAATTTGACATCAGGTAGCCTGATACTTCCAACTTTGTTCTTCTTTCTCAAGATTGCAGTGGCTATTTGGGGTCTTTTGTGGTTTCATAAACAATTTTGGATTATTTGCTCTAGTTTTGTAAACAACATCATTGATACTTTGATAGGAATTCCATTGAATCTATATATTGCTTTGGGAAGTATGGACATTTTAATAATGTTAATTTTTCCTATCCATGAGCACAGTATATGCTTCCATTTATTTGTATCTTCTTCAATTTCTTTCTTCAAAGTTTTATAATTTTAAAAGTGCAGGCCTGTTGCTCTAGCCAGTTTGGCTCGGTAAATAGAGCACCAGCCCTCAGACTAAAGGGTCTGGGTTTGATTCTGGTTAAAGGCACAGTTAAATGACAACTCAGTTGCAGGCTCCATCCCCGGCCCTGCTCAGGTTCGCCTGCGGAGGCAACCAATCAATGTTCATCTCTCACTTCAATGTTTCTCTCCCTCTCTCTCTCTCTTTTTCTCTCTCTCTCCCCCCTCCCTTTCACTCTCTCTAAAAATCAATGGAAAGATATCCTTGGATGGGGATTAACATAAAACAAACCAAAAAAAACAGTACAGGTCTGTTACCTCCTAGGTTAAATTTATTTCTAGGTATTTTTTAAACAATTTTAAATGGGATTGTTTCCCCCAATAAGTCTAATGCCCACTTGGCACCAAATATAGTTATTACAATATTATTAACTATATTTCTTATGCTATATTTTACATCTTCATGACTTCTACATATTAACTTTAAAAAGCTAACCTACAGATGTGAAATTTTTTTTAACCTAGTGATCAGATCAGAAAGAATGTGAGATGCAAACTAAAAATTCCTATTAAGTTTTAAAAAGTAGAAAAATCTAGAAGAAAAGTATGTAACACTTTTAAGTCAATAACTCAGAATAGATAAATAACAGAGAAAAATATGTTTATATGTGGGTACTTGATATATAACAGGAGTAGCATGAGGGTCTGGCAGATAAAAGATGAATTTTTTAGTAAATGGATTTGGGATAATTGGGCAAATTGACATTGGGTCCCAATCTCACACCATTCATGAATATCAATTCCTGATTAGAAAAAATCAATTAGAGGATTAGAGAAGCAAATATTTTTTAAAATAATAAATCATTTTGTCATATATTACTTGGTAATTTTCTAATATATAAGTTTAGAATCAGCTTGGTTAATTTAAAAGTCTTGTTAGTATTCTGATTGGGATCACATTAAATTCATATCTTAATGATGTTGAGTCTTTCTAATCAAGAATATACCATGCTTCTTCATTTAAATCTTTGTCAGGGGATAGTTGAGGGATAATCCTTTTTATTTGAGAACCTTGAAGATCCAAAGGGCCTGCATGAGTGTTTTCAGTTGTTCTTCTAGCCCTGAGGGTCTCATGAGACTGGGAGGGGACTCTTTTGGTGTTAACTGGAACCTCCATTCCCATTTCTACTCAGCAGACCTATTTTTACCAGTGTCAGTTTCAGTTTAATATAGACTTTTCTTGCTGCAAAGGAAACACTTGAAAATCTCCAATTTGGATCAACTTGGGGTCAAGCATTTAATGAAATGGATGCCTGAAGCAGAACTACTGACCTAAAGTCCCAGGGAGAATCAGAGACACCAAAATTAGATCAGTACTTGTCCTCAATCTACTGCCTCCCAGAAGGTCCCAGCTCACTGAAGGAACACTGCCAACTACATTGTGAGAATTGTCTGTGGTCACCATGGTGCTCTGATGGGTAGAGACCTACTCACCAGTGTAGTTGTTCCCATGTCTTTTTCAGATGATAAATCAAGGAGCTCTTCAGAGCACAGAGGATGGAGTAGAGTGAGGAGAAGCTTCAGAGGACTCAACATTCCTTGGTTACTTCAATCCAGAGCCCCACCAGCCTGGCCCTGTCATGGGTAAGGAAATCGGGTCCCCAAGGTAGGTGCTGATGACTCAGTTGATTACATGGTTAAATTAGGTGAAGATGACAAAGGCAGTGGATCTCAGGCAGAACAAGAGAACCACCTTCATAAACAGCTTCTAGAAAATAGTGGTCCAGGATGTGCTGGGTGGTATTTAATGCTGTATAAATGAGGATGTAGGTGGTGTTGAATGCTGTATAAATGAGGATGTAGGTGGTTCTACATGGGAAGGCTGGTACCATGGACACTACTGGATGTTTCTGTATTATGCCTGCCTGGGGGTCCCTCAAGGTGCAGGCCTCATCCAAGAACAGGCTGGCATCATCTTCACACCTGGACTTTGGCAGCTGGAAGGCAGAATAGACTAGAGTCATGTGAGGAGAGATTGGGGGTTTGTGGCTCTAAGGAGAGAAGTCAAGGGACAGCTACCAGAATCCCTGTGCTGAGTTCCTCTCCTATGCCATCTTTCTTAGGTGGTTCATTTAAGCCCTTCTTTGTGTCCTTTAATTGTATTTAAAAATAGTCTTTAAATAGATATCACATATTTTTTATTTAATTCTAGGGGCCCAGCGTGTGAAATTACGCAAGACCCAGACCCAGCACGCTGCAGGATGCAGCGTCAAATCCCGCTGGCGCCATGGACCCATCAATGCACCTCCTGGTGACCTGTCTTTGGTCATTACAATGTTACAACCACTGGGTTTTTATGATATAGATTAATCAATGTCACCCTTATGAAAAGATGCACAGACTTTCTCACAAGTAGGTAAAGATATATACAGATACATTAAAATATCAATTTCTCTGTTAGGTTTGGCAAAGGTAAGGGAAGTTTAACAATACATTCTTGGCTTTACATAAAGAACCAACTGTACATCTGCATTCATGGTTGATGGGTAAATGAATTGAAAATCTGTAGAGAACAATTTCCCAGGTTCATGCATTTTGATTCAGCAACCCCACTTGTAACACAGGTGGTTTCACAAAACCTACATGCCCTTCATTCCCAAACAAATTGTTTAGATTTTGCTCCCCAGACTATGACTATTGCCTTTGAGAAGTTTACTTCTCTGTCTCTTTCCAAGATGTTCACAGGGGCATGTTCTCTCTGATTCCTCCTACAAATAACTTTGCTTAATTTCTAGAGCCTTTGTCATCATTTTCACCTATTTTGTGGATTGCTGTTTTAGCTATCTCCTAGTTTGTGTTCTTTTATTTTATCACTAGGGGCCCGGTGCACAAAAATTTGTGCACTCGGGGGGTGGGGGTCCCTCAGCCCGACCTGTGCCCTCTTGCAGTCTGGGACACCTCGGGGGGGATGTCCACCTGCTTGGCATGCCTGGCCAGCCTGGGTGAGGGGCTGAGGGCTATTTTAAGACTGGGTTCATGCACTGGGGGGGTGGGAGGGCTGATAAGTGCAGGCCTGGACGTTTCCCACCGGAGGGCCCACGATCGCACACGCCTGGTGGGCCCCCACCGCTGAGGGGACACACCTGGCGCAGAGTTGGGTGGCAAGCCAGGGGCGGACGCTGGTGCAGAATCCCTCAGTGGGGCCCTGCTGCTGAGCAAACACACCCGGGGTGGAGCTGGGCAGTGGACTGGCTTCGGATTCTCCGCACTGTGCAGCAGATGCTCCCGCATGCCCTGTGGAGGCCCCTAGGGGGCGGATGAAGGTAGCGGACCCTGGATGGGTGCTCCTGCACGCCCCCGAGGAGGCCCCCAGGGCAGAGCCAGGCTGTGGACCCAGGACAGGCGTTCCTGGATGTACCGCAGAGGCCAGGCAGCAGACCCAGGATGGCTGCTCCTGCACACCCTGCAGAGGCCCTGTGCTCCTGCATGCCCCGGGGAGGCCCCCAGGGGGTGGAGCCAGACAGTGCACCCGGGATGGGTGCTCCTGGATGCCCCGAGGAGGCCCCAGGCCAGACCCCCCTCCCACTGAGCTGACACACCTGGCACAGCTATGCCGGCTGGCCGTGGAGGCTCCCAGTGGAGAGCCGCCCTGCCAGCCTCCATCTTGGCTGGGTTAATTTGCATACAGCTGCTCTGATTGGCTGGTGGGCGTGGCCATGAGCAGAGGCTCAGCCAGCCTAGGCAGGCAGTTGCAACGGAACCCTCTGGTTTGCTCTAGCTCCATGGCTGTTGGCCTCCATCTTGGCTGGGTTAATTTGCATATAGCCGCTCTGATTGGCTGGTGGTAATGGTCAAATTTGCATGTTTCTCTTTTATTATATTAGATTATCTTTGTTGCTTTCAGATAGGTTTTAGGAATAGAAAAGGAAAATGCTGACTACTTACCAAAAGTTCTCCTGATTCCTTGAATTATACCTTAGCTTCTGACATTTAAATCCTTAATGCATCTCCTTTTCCTGCCTAACCTATAATTATCATTTGCCTTCCTAAAGTCTTCCATCCCTCAAATGCTATTGCATTTTAGAACTTCACATCTTTCTTCTTATATACTCTCCTGAAGCAATCCCACCCCCTTACTAGATCTTAACTATCATCTACATGTTAACATCCCCCTAAATCTTTAGCATTCACCCCCATCTTGAGGTTTTTACATCAATTCACCTGTATGTTACCTAAACCCTTCAAACAGTGAATATCTAAAACTAAGTTTATTCCACTTTCCCTAAAAACATATTCCTCCTCTCTTCTTTCCAAAATCACCAAGTTACCCAAGGAAAAAAATATATAGGGATCATTTTCAGTAATATCCTCTTTTTCATTTTTCACTTACAATCATAAAATGGTACAAGTCTTACCTCCTGAGCATTTCCCAAATCTGATTTTTTCACCGCATCCTTGTTACTGGTCTTGGTTCAAGCTGTTATCTTTTTAAACATGAAATAGTGCAACAACTGAATAACTTCCCTTCCTGTGTCCAGCCTTTCCCCCACTAAGATCATCAAAGCCTTGGCAATCCATCTAAAACTTAGAACTGAGCATGTCAACTCTCTGCTGACAATCCACCAGTGGATCCCCATTGCCTTCAGGTTAAAGCCTAGACTATTTGGCATAAATTAAGGCTTTCACGACCCATTACCCTCACCTCATTTTTTATTATTCCACATCTAGTACTTTGTGTTCTGGTAGTGCAGAATTTCTGGTGTTTCCCCCTCATATCACAATGTTTCTGACCTCTGTCCTCTCTGCTTATCCTCCCACATTTCTTCTTTTTTTTTAGTAGTTTATGGATTTTTTTTTTAATCATCACCTGAGGATATTTTCCCATTGATTTTTAGAAAGAATGGAAGAGAGGGGGAAAGACAGAGAGAAATACCGATGTGAGAGAAACACATTGATTGGTTGCCTCCTTCACAAGCCCTGACCAAGGTATGTGCCCTCGACTGGAATCAAACCTGAGACCCTTTGGTCCACAGGCTGAAGCTCTATCCACTGAGATAAAGCGTCTAGGGCCCACATTTCTTCTTTATAAGCCTTATTGATCTTTCAAGACAGGCATCATTCCTTATATTCTCCACGAAGCCTGCTCTGAAACTCCTGGTGGGGATAAGTGTCCAGCCCTACTGTGTACACTTGTGCAGTTTATACACTACACTAAAGTGCCTGGCTGAGGGGACAAGAGGAGCAGACAGCTACCTGGCCAAAAGGGTATCTTTTCCTAATTTTCATAAATGTATCGTAGGGGCATAGCAAGCTTCAAAGGCATGTAGCCTATGTAGTTGCACAAAACCCCAGACTTAGAAGGGTCCCGTGCTTGGTTAGTGCTCTGATGTCACCTTCCTTATTTCGTAATAATTTTCAATATGTGCACACATTCTTTGTCTTGCATTGGTCCTGAATATGGACTAGCTCAGCCCCGTAAGTGCCCCCACCCTCTGTCTCCTTATGGAGTCTGTGCATATCTTAACTTTTATCATTTTTACCTTCTACGCTAATGAAAGAGTAATATTGAAATTAACTGTCTCTCTGGGATGCCTAAGCCACACCCACCAGCCGAGCCATGCCCACCTGCCAATCGAAGCGGCTGTATGCAAATTAACTCAGCCAAGATGGAGGCTAGCAGCCACAGAGGCAGGGTGGGCGGGGCAGGCGGGGCGGGCTTGGCCAGCCTGCAAACAGCCATCAGCCCCTCACCCAGGCTGGCCAGGCACGCCAGCAGGTGGACATCCCCTGAGGAGTCCCAGACTGTGAGAGGGCACAGGCCAGGCTGAGGGACCCCCCTGAGTGCACAAATTATTGTGCACCGGGCTCCTAGTATTACATAATAATCACTTACTTTGTGAGCAATTTTCATGTGCTGGGCACTGTGCTAAGTATTTTTCCTTCATTATCTCATTTAATCATCCCAACTGCTCCCTGAGGTAGTAACTATTGCTTTCCCATTTTGATGGGAAACCTGAGGCTTAAAAGAGATAAGTAACTTACCCAGAGTTAGACTCTAAAGTCCAATTAAACCTTTAATCCCCAAGGATTTTAATTGAAACTTCTAATTTATAAATCAGATCTTCCCATTAGATTTAGAACAGGGGTTATGTTTTATTTATCATTTTGTTGAATCTTTATTGTTGAAAGTATTATATATAAAAAAAGAAAGTATTATGTATGTCCTCCTTTTCCCGCCTTGGACCTCTTCTAGCCAGCCCCTACCCTTTCTCCCCCCACCCCAGGCCTTCACCATCCTATTGTCTGTATCCATAGGTTATGCATACAAGTTCCTTAATTGATCTCTTCCTATCTACCCATCCTCACCTGCCTTCCCTCTGAGGTTTGACAGTCTGTTGCATGCTTCTATGTCTCTGGATCTATTTTTTTTTCATCAGTTTATTTTATTCAATAGAGTCCACATAAAAGTGAGATCATGTGATACTTATCTTTCTCTGACTGGCTTATTTTTTTTTTTTAGCGTAATACTCTCCAGGTCCATCCATGCTGGTTTTATTCATCTTTATAGCCCTGGCAAGTAGCATTATCTAAAGATCCTAAGTACCTGTTAAATGTTTGTTGATCTAAGTCCAATCTACAATTAAGAAGTTTACAGCAGAACTATAGTGCATAGCATATACGCTGAGTGGCCAGATTATTATGACCACCTGATGTTTGTAGGCAAATTAGCTATAATTTCCCGCTGAAGTTGCTAGAGGGCCAGATCATTATAAACATCTGAATAGCACAACATACCTAAGTATCATGGCTCATCAAGTTCATCCTATCATGTTGATGGCGTATCCCAATGGAGATGGCTTCTTCAAATAAGACAATGTGCCATGCCACAGTGCTCGTATTGTGCAGGAGCAGTTTCAAGAACATGAGAGAGACTTTACCTTGCTTAGGTAGCCTCCACAATTCACCAGATCTCAATCCAATTGAGCATTTGTGGGACGAAGTTAAAAGAGCCATCAGGCAGCTGGTTCCACAACCATCAAATCTCACAGAACTAGACAGTGCTATTCGTCAGGCATGGTGTCAGATTCCTCGCATCACCTTTCAACATCTCTTGGAGTCAATGCCAAGAAGAATCGCTGCAGTATTGAAGGCAAAAGGTGGCCCAACGAAGTACTGATGAGGTGGTCATAATAATCTGGCCACTCAGCATATATGTACTGGGTATCCTGAATATGACTGGGTACACTTGGACCATTCTTGCCCTGTCACTGTATCTTCCTCTAAGCCAAATACAATAAGTCTTTGCTATCACCACCCACCCCCCCAAAAAAATCCAATTTCAGTGGACAACATATAGAAAAATTTTTATGAAGCAGAAGAGCAAAACTTCTTCTGAATCTTCTTTGAAAACTTCAGAAATTTTCTCAGACCCTTTATTTCCACAGCAGCTGACCTGTCTTTTCTTTTTCTCCCTCTGTACCAATTTCAGCCATCTCTCCCTTCAAAGTCCTCTCCTTGACTGTTAAGTCAAATGTGGAGAGAAATTTAGCTGTTTAGGCTTCCTCATTTTCCATCCTCACTGAGGCAGATTGTATTTTCCAAAGATTGCCACCACAATACAGGGGTGGGCAAAAGTAGGTTTACAGTTGTGAGTACATGAAAGAGTTTATTCTTGTATTATTATCTATTTTTAAATATTGTGTTTTTAAATTCTTATTAGCCTACTTTTGCCCACACTGTATATCCCATCTCAGAAGCAAACCTCTTAAGTGTTGTGCTTTAGCATCCACTCTTGATACACATCTTTTTTCTTGATATGCTTTTATCAAACAATCCTATGTACTCTCTGAGTCTCATCAGTATGTTTATTAATCACCCATAGTCTACAACATTGATTCTCATCTTCAAACTTTTACACAAATCTTATTATGGAATGACACTGATATTCTTCTCATCAAGGAGTAACCCTTTGCCTAAATTCTGAGTGGACAGTTGTAACTACTTCAACCAATAGTGTGAGTGATGCTATGTGACTTCCAAAACTAGGTCATAAAATGACATGCATTCCACATTGCTCTCTTGAAATCCTCTCTTTGAATTCAGCCACCATGCTATGAGGAAGATAAGCAGTCCCACTGAGAAGCTATATGTAAGGCCCCTCTGACCAAGAGCCCTAACTGAAGACCCAGACAACAGCCAGTATCACTTGTTAGATACATGAGTGAGTACATCTTCAGATGATTCTTGCTGGGAATGAAGATCAACTATAATTAATATAAATGTGAGAAGGCTGGTCAGAAGATCAGAGGGGCTTTTTGATATTTACAGGGATGAATATCTGCATCCCTGACTCAATGGCCTAAAGCAAACTCCTCCAACCTGATAATCTTACTGTTTACCAAACATCACCTTTGATATGTCTGTTTGCATTCCTAAAAGGCAATTGTGTATTCCAGTAAATAAAAGCAGATGGGAACAGCAACTCAGTGGAACTTGGTCCCTTGTACCAAGATCACAACTGGCTTCTCCCATAATTTCCAAATTTATATTTCTTGTCTTGTGTGGTTAATTTGTGCATCAGCCTTTTCTCTAAGTCTTTGAACCTGAGGCCATGTGGACCGTGGCTTCACAGATTCTAATCCCCTGTCATTGAGTTACTCAAGCCACCCCAGATGCTACCTCATGAAGTAAAAATGAGCTGACCCACTGAATCCTGCCCAAATTTCATATTCATGCATAAAATAAATGTTTATTATTATTTTAAGCCACTAAATTTTGGGTGCTTTGTTACACAGAGAAAAATAACCAAAACAATTACCTAATGCTTGCCTCAACAACACTAAAGATCTACTGTCCATAGAAGACAAAGGATTTTTAAAAAGTTTCCAGTCATATATATATAGCTTATGCCATCATTTAGAATGGTGATGCTCTCACATAAGCTTTTAAGTTATTACAATTTATTATTATTGCTAGTATAATTTTTAGTATTACCATTAAATATGAGATCAAATAACACCCTTGGGAATTATGATGAATAGATATGTGAATTGGATAGATCTCATTTGACCATTTCATTCAGATTTTGGCCTCTAGAGTGAGTGACCAGAGGAGCAGCATCCATTACAGAATGTGTCATATAAAGATTTATTCTGTCTCCTATGCCACATGTTAGATAAACTCCTTGAGGAGGAATGTCTGATGTTGGTTTTGGTCTTCAGCACCAAATAGTATAGTAGAACTGATTCATCTCTGGGCTCAGGTGCTTCCTATGTAACATACAATGATGATGAAGAGCTAAGGGGTCCAGAACCAAAAGAAGTTAAAGCATTGGTAAAGATGGAAAATGTTGATCATTGTTATTTGGTCTATAAGACTAATTTTTCTTGACTGCTAATCACAGAAAAGTGTGACTATTACAGTGCCAAGCATTCCTCTAGTAGAAGCCAGACATAATTCTCAGATTCAGGAATTTTTTGTTTGTTTGTTTTTTATTTTTGTGTTTTTTTTAATATATTTTTATTGATTTCAGAGAGGAAGGGAGAGGGAGAGAGAGAGAAACATCAATGATGAGAGAGAATCATTGATTGGCTGTCTCTTACACACCCCCTACCAGGGATTGAGCCTACAACCTGGGCATGTGCCCTTAATCAGAATCGAACCTGGGACCCTTCAATGGGCAGGCTAACCCTCTTATCCACTGAGCCAAACAAGCCAGGGCAGATTCAGGAAGTTTTTAGCTTACCTCAGCCTGAGTGGACTCACCAGGCAAAGGCCTGGTGAATAATGAATAATAAAACTATTGCTTTGATATATTACACCATTATTTCCTGTTTCCAATGTTGTGTAATTTCTTAGTCAGCAAATACTACTTAATAGGTTCTCTAATTATTGGGTGTGGAGATCTATAATAATTAAAGGTGGCTCTAATTTGAGTGTTGTTTTCTGACACAGAAAATTAGAAATTGTAGACTTTGGCAAACTCTTGAAGATTTATATATTACTTATCTTTGTGTTAGAAACATTACAGCTAGGCAGACTTTTAAAATTTAACCTGTACACGCAAACATGGAAGAATCATTAATCTGACCTGTTATTGATTACACCCTTGTTATCACATCCCATAGACTTCAAATCTCAGTTTTCTCAGTTAAAAATAAGCACCTCATTGAAAGGTTTTGAATCATTCAATGCCACATATATTTAATGAATACCCACTTATACATGAGTTTCTAGGCTAGATGCTTTGAGATGTAAAATGAATAAATAAATAAAGGTTCAGTCCTTTCAGAGATTTATAGTCTAGGGATGACAGAAATGAGTAATAAATATAACTCCTCCATGTGGAAGAATATACTGTGTGCCATGAAAAGTTACAAATGAAGAGCTACGGAGGATCAGTGGAGGAAGAAATACTACCTGAAGAGGGCAATGGAGGCTGAAGAGGGCAAGGCGAGCTTAAAGTTGTCCTTGAGATGACCAGAAACAATGAGTAGAATTTGGCTACAGAGAAGCCTGGGAGCAGACGAGAAAAAGACTGGTGAAGACATCTCAGACCAGTGCTTTTTAATCCTCAGTGTATACTAGATCACTGGGAGAATATTTAATTCTCAACACCCACATCCGACACACACAAGCCAAGGCTGATAATCATTTTTTCTGTGCAGAGAGAACAGCATGTGTTTTTGCACAGCAAAAAGATATGAAATAAAAATGTATTCTTATTTTTAAAGATCAGTTTTGATTTAAACAGGAAGAACATGTAAGAAAGTAATGAAATATAAACTTGTAAAGTTAAATTGGGGTCATATCATCGAGCAAACTTGCCTCAGGTTGGTACTTGCACTGTAAGCACTTAGATTTGACCTACTTTCTATCTTTATCTACTGTGGCTTGGAAATACAAATGTCTCTTTACTTCAAAGACAAAGATTTGTGTGTTTTTTTTCTCTCTTTACTGTTTTGAGGTGATTTTTCAAAAGGAGAAGCCAGAAATACCTTTTCCATACTGAAAAGGGACTACCCTTTTATTTATTTTTTACACTCACTTGATTTTCGAACACTAAGTTCTTATCCTTCCTGTTGCAGAAATTTTACTTAGTTTGCATTTTTGGTTTTCAGGTAATTTCAAGTCTAATTTAGTGATGTCTCCGTCAAGTCCCTAATTTGGTTCCATCAACTGCTGCCAAGCCAATTATTGGGAATATGGAAGTCTAACTTCTGGCAGAAAGAAGGGAGATGTTTCTGTTTCTCCATTTGAAATTACCTCAAGCAACAAGGAGAATAAAAAACAGAAACACAAAGTACATCTTTGCCTATACTGGGAGACACAAAGAGAAGCAGGCTGCCTTAGCCCTCAGAACCCTAGAAATGCTCAAGAATTGGAGGCAGTGATGTAGAGAAGGGGCTGTAACACAGGGATTGTTAGTAAGACTGTATAGCTAATAATTAGACCCCCAAGTTCTTTCCTTAAGGAAGCCAAGGCAACTGTCCTTCCCCTTTCCCTACACGGAAATGTGTTTGTTTTCTGGAAAAACAGAGAGGTACCAATTAGAAGGTTGTCAGGCATAGGCAAAGGTGGTGAAAATAGTTCATACTGAGCAGTGGAATAATTTTCCTCTTCTTTCCTCTGTCCAACTCCAGAAAGCAGATGAAAGGAACATGGAAATATCCATCAGAAGAAAAATAAGTAAATAAAACATAGTATGTTTAAATGACAGAATATCATAAAGCAAATAATAACAAGCCATTTTATAGACATATATAAATATATATATATATATATATATATATATATATATATATTCACATGAAAATATCACAAAAACAGTGCTGGTTAATATAAGCAAATGCAAAATGATATGCAGGAAAAAATCATTTAAATAACATCTCAAACATAAAACAATACTATATATTT
This sequence comes from Murina feae, assembly GCA_004026665.1. NCBI lineage: Eukaryota > Metazoa > Chordata > Mammalia > Chiroptera > Vespertilionidae > Murina > Murina feae. Next base: position 89,188 of record PVJC01000741.1, read on the forward strand.
TATCTGAATATCTTTTCATATGTGTAAAATTTGAATGAAAAAATACATTAAATTTATGGGGAATGGGAACAGAAATGGTTTGGAGGATAAAGACTCCAATTATTCTCAATGTTTTTACTAAAACATTTTAAAAATACTAGAGGCCCAGTGCACAAATTCGTGCAAAGGTGGGGTCTCTTGGCTAGCTGGCAATGGGGGGCAGAAGGAGGTTGGCTGTGGGAGCGTACTGACCACTAGAGGCAGCTCCTGCATTAAGCATCTGCTCCCTGGTGGTCAGTGTGCATCATAGCTACCAGCTGGTCATCCAGTCACTTAGGCTTATATATCTAATCTAATAAAACAGTAATATGCAAATTGACCCTCACTCCATTTCAGCTAAGCCACGCCCACCAGCCAATCAGAGCGGCTGTATGCAAATCAACCCAGCCAAGATGGCAGCCGGCAGCCACAGAGCTAGAGCAAACAGGTGGCTTCTGTTGCACCAGTGATGGAGGAAACTGCCTGCCTAGACCAGCTGGGCCTCTGCTCAAGGCAACAATGTTTCAATTATAGAAGCCATGGAGCTGAAGCAAACAGGAGGCTTCGTTGCCTGCCTAGGCCTCCGCTCAAGGCAACAAATTTCAATTATAGAAGATGAATAAACCCCAGAAACCTACTTCCAGCCAGGCTTGCTGGGACCTTGGGTCAATGGGGGCTGTGGGCAGCCTGAAAACAGCCCTCAGCCCCTCTCCCAGGCTGGCCAGGCACCCCAGTAGGGACCCAAACCCTGAAGGGGCTGTGGGCAGACTGAAAACGACCCTCAGCCCTTCACTCAGGCTGGCCACACCCCCATGGTGTAAGGGTCCCCACTGGGGGTCTTGGCCAGCCTGCAAATAGCCATCAGCCTCTCACTGAGGCTGGCCAGGCACACCAGCAGGTGGACATCCTCCGAGGGGTCCCAGACTATGAGAGGGCACTGCCCAGGCTGAGGGACCCCCCAAGTGCACAAATTTTTGTGCACTGAGCCCCTAGTATATAGATAAAGCAAAATGTTATAACAAAGTGTTAACTATTGAGATTTTTTTGTGGTCTGTTGAAAGATGTACCAGTATGTTTTATTACTTTGTGTACTTTCCTATATTTTTTAAATTATTTAAAAATTTAAAACTTAATTTCACACACCTGGTCTGCAATTGCAAATCTACAAAGCAAAGTCTTCTTAGTCTGAGAAAATATAGTACTTTGATTGGAGTAAAGTTCACATAAATTAAAATTTACATACCCTATGTGAACATAATCTATAAGTAAAACTCTCATCAAAAACTTTTTGTTTAAAAATAAAAAGCCATTTTCATTCAAAAGTCCTTTTAAATGAGTCACTGACCTGAAAAGTAGATAACAAAATATGTGTTTTACATAAAATTATTTTGGAAAATATAGATTAAATTATTAAGATTTTAAATAAGTTATTAAGATTTTAAATACTTAAGATATTAGAAAATAAAAATACCCAGTTATGAAAAATTTACATAATAAGAAAGACTATCAGGGTATCAGTTTTTCATTACATATTTTCATATAGAGACTATATTTGAATGTCAGCAGCTTAGTAATATCACTGATAAAGGAAGCATAACAAGAATAGGCTTTTATTACTTATGATGCTGGACCTGCAATATAGCACTAGCAAATTTGACATTTAAGAACTGCATAATTCCATATTTATACATGCATATCATGTATCTTTAGGCTGGGATGAAGTCCTCTAGCCATTTCAGTTTATCAAATAAATTAAGTAAATTTTTTAAAAATATTATTCAGTCGATTAAACCAAACAACAATATAGACCCATCATCATTTGTAAAGGCTACCGTTTATGGACTGATTATCTGTTTTATTGTGTGGCTAAATGCCAGGGACTTGAACCAGCAAAAACAAATGATGCTATGTAAATCCAGAAAACTGAGATGGTGGCTCAGTTTCTATCTTCAATATGACAGCTATTATTTAGTAGTCACTGCACACTGGCAGTATTCTACTCATTTTATAAAAAGCCCTGCTTGTGCAACGGACCAGATATTGGCTTTTAAAAAAATTCTTCTTTTTATTTTTGTTTTCTAATTTACTAATTTCTGTGGCTTATTCTGTTATATTTTATCAATATCTTAAAATGAAACTTTAACTCATTGATTTCCATTTTTTTAAATATGCATTTGAAACCTTAAATGCCACTTTAGGTTCTGTTTTAGCACCAAATTGTTTTCATTGTTATTCCTTTATAACTTAACTAATATATAATTTCCAACTATGATTTATTTATTTATAAATAGTAAATTTCAGCCATGTACTATTTAGTTTAGTTTCCAAACAGAATATTTTAGGGCTTATTTTTTCTTGGGGTTTTTTGAAACACAGAAAACTTTTACTAACACAAAATTTAGTATTTAAAATGAATAGTTGTAGTAACAAAACCCTAAAACATATGGCATTGGCCTTGGGAATGGGCAGCAGGCAATGATGTAATTGTCTCGGGACAGTAGAAAAATGGCAGCAGTTATGTAGTGGCAAAACATTTGAGAAAATTATCATCTGCAATAATATGGAAGGCAGAGCATATACTTTAAAATTTTGTAAAGTTCAATGCAGAATGTTGAAAAGCTAGCTCCTGCTTAGCTGCATTTGAAAAGGCATAAGAAAGAGGTGAACACAGAAAGAACTGCCTCCAGATTACAAATAGAGTCAAGAAGGAAGAAAGAGTCCAGAAATTCTGAAACTAGCAGGGTTAAAAATGAAACTTTGGATAAAGAAAAGGAAAAAAAATGCTTATTACCAAATCCCAACATCAAAGAAAAAGCAAATTGAGGCTAATGCCAGTAACACATGACCTCAGGGTAAGGACCAGATCAAGGCTGTAACTGCAACATTCTTTGATAAAAGAGGTATTGCAGGTCAGAGTGCTATGAAAGTGACTCTGATATGGAGATTAGCCTGCAAAGGAGTGTCCTCAGGATCAACACCTGCGGAAGAAAGGTGGTAAGCAAGAACAAGCAAAGAAAGAAGGTGGGCTATAATGCATTTACAAAAAGACTTCCACCAACCCACTGAAACTAGATGGTTCCTCAGAATCATTCCAAATCAAGGTAATGATTTCAGGTCTTTACAACCCCACATCAGCCAGTCATTGCATACTGACTGCCAATTGGAAGGGAGAATGACCTAGGCATGGTGGCCCTCTGTTTGGCATATTATAAAAGACACTATGTTGTGCCACGCTCAGCACTGCCAGGAGTAAACCTGAGGGGCAGCGGTGAAGGATTAAAGAAGACAGACAAGAGAATAAAGCTGGGGCTAGGTGGGTCACTGCTCTCAGATGGAGAGACAGTGCCATAGCCTGCAAGCCGAGTATTTTATAGCTAGATTCCACAAGGCAAAGTAACGGTATAGTCAAGATGTTTACAGTGTTCTCGGGGGTTTAGAATCTACTCAATTACACGCACCTGAACTCTATCAAGCTTTGTTTTGGCAGCACTTGCTGCACCTCCCGCAGCCTACCTCACCTGGGACCACAGCTTCAGACCATAAGGTCAAGCTTACAACTATACCTTTGGCTATAATTGTGCTGGGAAGGCTTTGCCCTCCAAGCTGGGACTTGCATGTGGCTTTGCCACGAGAGGACTGTGCCCTCTCATTAGTCCGAGGCTTGAACCTGTCCAAACGCTGTAGCCATTCTCCACTCTATGTTATGAGATAAAACCTTTGCAAGCCCTTTGATGGTGGAGATAGGTAAGGCACTATTGTCAGGGAAAGAAAATCCATTCCTATAAAGTCAATTCCAATCAAGATAAGTTATTGCTTCTTCCAGAATAGGGTCCAATGTACTTAACTTGCCATCATTTGTTTCTCTTGTAGGGATGATTCCATATCATACATAGGCTCAGTGTTGGAATCTGTTCCTGACAGGTTGGACTTCTGGCAACAGTAATAGCTAGATCAGCCTTGGTAAATGGGAGCCCATGCTGTGGGGCACCTTGTACAGCCACCATCCTTGCCACTGTGGCTGTGCCAATCATGTGCCCGTTGTTTCAACTCTGGGAATAGAGGCTACTTGATGCCAACTGTTAAAGTCACTTAGTCTATTTGTTCAATACCTCTTCTGTGGTGTATGCTTTATGTAATGGTGTTCACATGTCACGTATAAAATTCTTGACACTTTTTCACACACCCCTACAACAATTCACATAACTTTCCCTCAGATTTCCTTTCAGATCCCTAAACAATAGTTCTCCTTTCAGGCCCCTAAACAAACTTGTTTTCCCATGCAGTGTGGATGACAAGGTGTGCCAACCAAAATCCACCTATGAATGGATCTATAGTGCAGATACCCTTTTTTATTTATTTAAAACCTATATGCTGAGCGGAATAATTCATAAGTAAACCTCAACTTTTCCCCTTTATGGCAAACTTTTCCCCTTTATTGCATAAAGGTATCTATTATGTAGCCATAGGTATGAGCTTTGGTAAAGAGTGTCTACTATAGGCATTATCTACTGGATTTTTTCACCTGGATAAAAGAGATCCAAGAAAGATTAATGATATAATCCAACAGAATCTTGTTGCACCCGAAGTATCTGTAATTAAGTGTACAAGATGATATGACCATATTGCCAAGAGAATTACGGGTGAGACTTTTGATATGTGGTATTGGTTGGAATCAAATAAATAGAAAATCCATGACTTAAAAAAAAAAAAAAAACTATACTAGCAAAAGCACTACAGACCTGGACTAAAAGCAAACAAACAATAAAACTGAAACTCTTCAAGATATAATAAGAACCTCAAACCCCAACTTTCTACAGGCAGGAGCCAGACAAAGGAAGCATCTAAGCCACTTAGAAAAGCTCTTTTCAGAAGAGGTTAAGGTGAGTGATTGAATAAATAGATGCTTCCTCCCCATTAGAGGATAGAGCAAAGAGCCATGAGGAAGCATAGATGAAGTGTTTTCCAAGAAACAGAACTAAGACTTCATCAAGGACATTCCACACTGCAAAGTGGAGGGACTTGAAAATATTTGTCTAGCAAGATTTCAGAATTGCTGTGGACCAGTGACTCCTAAATGCATCTCATTCTCCTTTTCTTTCCTTTCTTTTTAAAAAAAAAATATTTATTGAATTTATTGGGGTGACATTTGTTAAACAAAATTATATAGGTTGCATGTGTACAATTCCATAATATATCATCTGTATATTGTATTGTGTGTTCACTACCCAAAGTCAAGTTTCCTTCCGTCACCAATTTATACCACCTTTATCCACTTCCACCTCCCCCAACTCTCCTTTCCCTCTGGTAATCACCATACTGTTGTCTGTGTCTATGGTTTTTTTTGTGTTTTCTTTTGCTTAATCCCTTCATCTTTTTCACATAACCCCCAAATTTCCTCACCCCTGAAAGCTGTCAGTCTGTTCTCTTTATCTATGAGTCTGTTTCTGTTTTGTTTATAGTTTATTTTGTTCATTAGATACCACATATAAGTGAAATCATGCACTATTCATTTTTCTCTGACTAGCTTATTTCATTTAGCATAAGCTCTTCATGTTCATTCATGTGTCATAAAGCTGGAGTAATCATGTCAATGTGGTATGCCATAAAGAGAGACATAGCAATGAATGGAAGGCAATTGAAAGTTTTCACAGTTACAGTTCATTGATTTTGAAAAGGGGTGCCAAGACAATTAAATTGGGAAAAGAATATCTTTAACAAATAGTGCTGAAAAATGGATTCTCATATACAAAAGAATTAAATTGGGCTTTTCCCTCATACCACATAAAGAAATAAACTCAAAATGGATCAAAGATTAGATGTAAGATCCAAATCTATAAAACTCGGAAAAGAAAACATAACTATAAGTCTTTATGATCTCAAATTAAACAACTGTATCTGAGACATTATGTCAGAAGAACAAGTAACAAAAGAAAAAAATAGATAAAACTGGATACCAACAAAAAAGTGAACAGATAACTCATGGAATGGAAGAAAAATTTTGGAAATCATCTCTCTGATAAGGGTCTAGTATCTAAAATATAAAAACACTACTCAATAACAAAAAGATAAATAACACAATAATAAAATGAGCAAAGGATCTGGATAGACATTTTTCCAAAGAAGACATACAAATGAACAATAAGCAAATAAAAAGATGCTAAACATCATTAACCATCAGGGAAATGCAAATCAAAACTACAATGAGATATCACTTCATACACAACAGGATTCTTATAATCAAAAAGACAGAAAATAACAAGAGTCGCTGAGGATATATATAATTTGAAACCCTTGTAAACTACTAGTGGCAATGTAAAATGGTGTGGCCAGTTTGGAAAACAGTCTGACAGTTCTTCAAACAATTAAACATAGAGGGATCATTTGACCCAGTAATTCCACTATTAGGTACATACCTGAGAGAAATGAAAATATACACCAATCTAAACACTTGTACATAAATGTTCATAGCAACATTATTCATAGTAGACCAAAAGTAGAAATAAATGTCCATCCATTTTGAATAAATTAAAGGTGATGTATCCATACAATGGGATTATTATTAATTATTATTATTCAGTAATTAAAAGAATGACGTACTGATACACACTCCAACATGGATGAACATTGAAAACATTGTGCTAAATCAAGAAGGCCAGTAAAAAGTAACACATATTGGATGATTCTATTTACATGAAGTGTCCAGAATAGGCAAATCTTTAGAGACAGAAAATGTATTCATGCTTATTTGGGAGTAGGGGATAAGTGGGTTGGGGTGACAGCTAAGAAATACAAGGTTTGAGGGGAGGGCAATGACAATAATCTAAAACTCATTATTGTGGTGGATGTGCAACTCTGTGAATATGCTAAAGGACATTAATTTGTATACTTTAAACAAGTCAAATGTATGGTATGTAAGTTATATCTCAAAATGGTTTACGTCCATAGTGTTTAGTTGTGTAACTATGTGTTTATCTGAAACTTCTATTGCTATGGGAAATAGGGAGAATATACATTTGAAGACAGAGAAACACCTCTGCTATAGGGAGTGCTATGACTGATGGTATTGTTAGTATAGTTTCTAATTTAGTAGCTATATTATATTAAGAATGTTCAATATTATTAATATGGTGACTTATTGAATCAGTGTAATATTACAGTAAGCACAATGACATAAGAGCCAGGTTTTTTGAACCCTATAGCACACTCTACATGTTACTAGCTTTCTGATCTTGGTAAGTCACAGCTTTGCTAAGTATTAAATTGGTTACCCAAAAGTTAAGGATTAAACAAAATGATTGCTATAGGTTCATTGAGTTCTAAAATTATTTGATTCTGACCCCACAAATTTATCTTTTCATGGATTCCCCCCCCCCCCATTTGTCATTTCAATAATCAAGCACTTGTTTGGATTATTCCCTTGAGCCTCCTTCATGTATATTAACCACTTAAAATATTGATTAAATAATATTTACTTTTCATTCTCAAATAGCTGATTTTTTTAAAAAAATTTATTGATTTCAGAGAGGAAGGGAGAGGGAGAGAGAAGACAGAAACATCAATGATGAGAGAATCATTGATGGACTAAATCCTACATGCCCCCTACTGGGGATTGGGAACCAAGGATCCTTCAGTACACAGGCTGATGCTCTATCCACTGAACAAAACCAGGTGGGACTCAAATAGTTGATTTTTAATTTCTTTATCCTCTTAAACATTTGTCTTTTACCATTTGAGATACTGACAGTGAATGAGAGCTTTTTTCTCAATATTTAATATAGACTATTAGGGTTGGATTAGATATCAGGGAAACAAATACAAAGCCCAGACTTTGCAGGTAAACAAGAAAACATTCAACTTCAATCTAATCTAATAAAAGAGTAATATTGAAATTGACTGTTTCTGCGGGACGCCTAAGCCACGCCCAACAGCCAATCAGAGCGGCTGTATTAACCCAGCCAAGATGGAGGCTGGCAGTCACAGAGCTAGAGTAAACAGGTGGCTTCCATTGCACCAAGAGTAAACTGCCTGCCTAGGCCAGCTGGGCCTCTACTAATGCAACATTCTTTCAATTATAGAAGCCACATAGCTGAGGTCAACAGGAGGCTTCGTTACCTGCCTAGGCCTCGGCTTAAAGCAACAGTGTATCAATTATAGAAGATAAATAAACCCCAGAAACCTGCTTCCAGCCAGCCTTGCTGGGACAATGGGAGCTATGGGTCAATGGGAGCTATGGGCAGCCTGAAAGCCTGAAAACGGCCCTCAGCCCCACACCCAGGCTGCACAGGCACCCCAGTAGGGACTCGAACCCTGAGGGGACTGTGGACAGCCTGAAAATAGCCCTCACCCCTGCACCCAGACTTCCCAGGTACCCCAGTAGGGACTCGAACCCTGAAGGGACTGTGGGAAGCCTAAAAACGGCCCTCAGCTTCTCACCCAGGCTGGCCACACCCCAATGGGGTGAGGATCCACACTGGGGGGCTTGGCCAGCCTGCAAACAGTCATCAGCCCCTCACCCAAGCTGGCCAGGCACGCCAGCAGGTGGACATCCCCTGAGGGGTCCCAGACTGTGAGAGGGACCCCCCGAGTGCACAAATTTTTGTGCACCGGGCCCCTAGTTAGAAATAAATTAGTAAAGGCAATTCCCCGAATTATTTCACAGTAATTTCCAAATAAGAAACGTAGTTATGGCTAACCAAAATCCTTCAATTCCTTCTGTCTCCAATTAAGGGAACTGCATTTTTCTAGATGTTTTGCTCTTAAATTTAATTCTAGTTTATCATTCTTAGTTTAAAAACCATCTTCATATTGCCATAGTCTCTGTGTTGTCTCATAGTTTATTTATTCAAGACTTCTTTGATTTTCATGTTATATTCTTTCTTACCTGTAAAAATTTGAGAGTCCAAAACAGGTAGTTTTATAACCAATACAGAGGAAACATCAGCACTTTTTAGGGAAGTCATGTTTTCAATTCAATTCCATGGGTCCCGGGTCCCCAAGATGCTCCTTAGGCATGTTGTGCTCACAGGAGAGAGACATGTATCCAGGGAAAAAAAGATCATTTAAGCTCATTTGGGGGTAGAATATAGGTGGTATCCACCATCACAAAAAGAATAATTACCTGTGCTTACATTTAAATATATGTTGTAGTCTTGCTCTCTGAAAGTCAAGATTTCTGAGGCCTACTTAACTGCATAAAATAATCTAGGGGGCTTCCAACACTGAAGATTCCTAGTTCTGTCCTCCTGATTTTCCGATATATCACCCAAGAATGTTACATATCCCCTATGCGATGCTTATACAACTAAAGTTGAAGGATGACAGCAATCGGCAAAAAAACAAAAAACAACAACAACAACAAAACACACCTCTTTTTCTCTTTTCAGTGTTTTCAAAATGAAATCAAATTTTAATAATAATATTTTCTATTGTGGTGAGCCTTAAATGCAGAAATAAAGACTGTGATCCTTTAAAATATAAAACAAATAGGTTTTGATAGCCTGCCAATTATTACACATTTAAATTGTCATAAGTATGTGTGGTACACTCAATTATTTGATTCCTTCTGCTTAAACATTATCTCTAATTATAAAAATCTATATGCTATAGTATATATTTATTATACTTATATTTGAACATTTAACAAACCTTCAATTAGGTGTTTTTATATAGGCAGTACATTTCTTTTAACAGAAAAATTAAGTACTTTTACAAAAATAATTATCACTCATTGGATACACAATTCTTAGGGGTTTTTGTGTATTTTAACTGAAATATAATTTATCTACTTTAAAAAAAGGATCTCAATAAACTATAAATGATTAATGTGGAGACTTCAAATGGAAGAAATTTTTGAATATATAATCAATCCACTGATACAAGCCAGCATCTTTATTGAAGAAATTATCATAATTTTTAAGAAGAAAAAAACCCTATATGAATTGATGCCAACTACAGTATGTGAGAGCTATATGACAGCTTATTCATTTAATTTACTGAGATTAAAAAATCCTAGAGGGCTGAGGATAGAAGAAATTGCTCTATTAAGAACTGAGAATTGCTACTATATGTTGAACTCTATTATGAGTTTCACATTCAGGATTTCATTTTCTTTTGACTAAATTTTATAAAATTAGTCTATTATTCCCATTTTAAAGTTGAAGAAACTAAGGTTTCCAGAATCACAGAACTAGCAAACGGGAGAGTAAGACATTCAAATATAGGTCTTTCTGATTCTAAAATGTATAGTCCTTCCACTATTGTTACATTTTCATAAACATTAAGTAATTTAAATTATAGGTAGAGGTGTATTATTATTATTTCCTACATTTCTCACGAATCCCTCATACTATAGAAATCAGGTCCCATATATAACATAGTAGCATTGGGCCACTAATAATTTCACAAATCTAAAACTGGCATAGTTCAAAGGGGCCTTTAAAAAGTATGCTGGCCCTGACCGGTTTGGCTCAGTGGATAGAGCGTTGGCCTGCAGACTGAAGCGTCCCAGGTTCAGGGCATGTACCTTGGTTGTGACCACACCCCCAGTGGGGAGTGGGCAAGAGACAGCTGATCGATGTTTCTAACTCTCTATTCTTCTCCCTTTCTCTCTGTAAAAAAATCAATAAAATATATATTTTTTAAAAAGCAGGCTGTACCAGCTAACAACAGAAAAACAATTGTGTTTTTATAAAATCACTGGACTTGTTTTATCTTCATTGCTGATGTCTTCTAACAGGCTTTTAATAGGGTCTGTAGTGTCCTATTGCTTCGAGATACCTGGAAAAACAACATCATGTAAAATGTCTCATTCAATGTTTCCATCACTCCTGGAATAAAGAGGTATTTTTTAAGCTTTGCTATTATATTGTTCTAAAAATCTTTGTAAGCAGTTTAAATCTTTTTTTGCTGTTTAAGCCATCATGAAGAGAGGGATTGTCTGAAAAGAAAACCTGAATAACTCAGACCTCTGTTGGGAGAAAACAAAGTTAAAATCTCTGGAATCTATCATTACACAACTCTACTTCATTTTGATTTGTAGATTTCCAAGATCCATGAACATAAAGAAAATATCTTAAAACTCTTGCATGAAACTGATATAAGTAAAAGTGATCAAAATATAAAGTTAAGATCCATATTTTTAAAATTTAATTTGTCCTTTAAAAGGGCAGCATGTTTGAAATGATTTAGCTTTCCAAAGCCCATCCATGATTAGGAAGCTTGGGAAAGGATCCAAAGGCTGCTTAATATTTTTACTTTTTTCATGAAGTTGTCCTTTATCAACCTTGCCATCTGTCAATAAATGTAAATAACATATTTAACCTTGAACTCTGTCAATAAATATAAAAAACAAATAAAGAAAGTGTAAAGCATGTATGTTTTCCCTGCTATCATCCTTGGTTTGATCTATACCACTCTTGGTTGGAAAAGATATCCAAACTCTTTCTTGAGACAGTTTCCCATCAAACAAATATATTTCATTTTAAATATCTAGGACCCACAAATACACTGCATAGCAAGGATTTTTTTTTTTTTTTTTTTTTGGCTATAATTCTCAAGCTATAAGACTAATTTATTTATTTATTTAATTCAGTTTAGTTCTATCAGTTAGTAAAAATCTATTGTAGTTAGACTGACTTGAACCTTCAGAGTAGTGTTAGCTTCCATAGCATTTTGCATGTGCTTCCAAAAAAAAAAAAAGAACATAGTGACTCAGATTAATCAATTTGCAAAATTCATGCCCATGTTAAAATGAAACTTTCCAGGTACTTTAGGATAAAGGATATAGTTTTAGAAGGTCAAGGGGGGAAAAAAGGATACATATGCAATAATCTTTGTAATATTTTAAGCAATAAAACAAAAATTTTTTTAAAAAGGATATAGTTTTATGTTATAACTTTTTAATTTAAGTAACTTTAGTTGGGGAAGACAGTTCATCAGAGTCCCCAGAACTCATTATCATCTTATAACGAATTTGCTTCACCCATTTATGATTAACTATATCTAACCCTTGCAGGCACCTAAGTTTCAGCCCTGGAAGAGTCTTATTTATAATGGGAAAACTAATGCTCACAGAGATTAAATAACTTGGCCAAGGTTACCCAGTTAGTTAGTGGCACAGTGCCAGAGTCAAAATCCAAGCATACTGGCTCTTTGTACGGACATTGTATTCATTTCACCACTTTTTCTTTCTCTTATTAGGACCTAACATTTGTCTAAAATAAGGAGCTTCTTTTTTTGTTTGTTTTTTTAAGTTTTGAAAACTGCATCATGGCACTTACAATTTTTTATTCATATCTCAAGTTTCAAAATATTAACAGAATGCTGTTTGGTGTCTGCACTACTCCCCCACTTTCCCACTGCTTTTTGTTGTTCAGAGAGCTTGTAAATGGAGAAGAGGGTTATAAAATTACAAAAAAAAAAAAAAAAAAGAAAAGAATTAAGGATTTAGAGTGGTAAATAAATGGGGGGTGTGTTGCAGGAGTTATCAGAAGTGATTATAGAGGAAGCACAAGATAGAATGAAAAGGCAAAACAGCGAAGACCAAAGTTAGGAAGAGTTGAGAAGTTTTTTATTTTGATGTAGTCCCATTTATTTACTTTTTCCTTTGTTTCTCTTGCCCTAGGAGATATATCGGCAAAAATTCTTGCCCTAGGAGATACATCAGCAAAAATTCTGCTTATGTGAGATGTCTGAGATTTTACTGCCTATGTTTTCTTCTAGGATTTTTATGATTTCCATGACTTACATTTAAGTCTTTTATACATTTTGAGTTTATTCTTATGTATGGTGTAAGTTGGTAGTCTAGTTCCATTTTTTTCATGAACCTGTCCAATTTTCACAACACCATTTATTGAAGAGACTGTCTTTACTCCAATGTATGCTCTTGCCTCCTTAGTCAATTATTAACTGACCATAAAGGCATGGGTTGATTTTTGGGCTCTCTGTTCTGTTCCAGGCTGTTTTCATTACAACGGCTTTGTAATATAGTTTGACATCGGTATTGTGATCCCTCCAACTTTGTTCTTCTTCATCAAGATTGCTGTGTCTATTTGGAGTCCTTTTTGGTTCAAAAAACCTTTTTGGAATATTTGTTCTAGATCTGTGAAATATGCTGTTGGTATTTTAATAGGGATTACATTGATTCTATATATTGCTTTGGGTAGTATGGAAATTTTAATGATGTTAATTCTTCCCAATAATTCCATTCTCTGCTCACCAATGTTTAAATGACTCCTTTGATAGAGGTTCTTATACTCAATAATTAAGAAATAGGACTAGAGCCCTAACTGGTTTGGCTCAGTGGATAGAGTGTTGACCTGTGGTCCGAAAGGTCTCAGGTTCAATTCCGGTCAAGGGCATGTACCTTGGTTGCAGGCACATCCTCAGTAGGAGGTGTGCAGGAGGCAGCTGATTGATGTTGCTCTCTCATCAATGTTTCTGACTATCTCTCTCCCTTCCTCTCTGTAAAAAAATCAATAAAAAATATTTTTTTAAAAAGAAATAGGACTAGAAAACAATTAAGAGATAGGACTAGAGAGCAACATTTCTCATCAATTATCAACTTAGTAGGAGATGTGGACATTCATCAATTTAGTATTTGTGAACAATAACTTGTTTCTCTTCATAAATGACAGTAGAAGCATAATTCAAATAAGAATTGCCAAAAATTAGTAAACTGAGATCACTAGAAAGCTGATTGCTATAATCATATCATAAGGTCAGTAGAAAAATTAAAACTTCTAGATTCTGGAGCTAGACTGCTTGGTTTCAAATTTGGGTTCTGCCACTTGCCTCAATTTTTCACCTACAGAATGGCAATAATAAGAACAATAATAGTAATACTTCATAGAGTTGCTCTGAGGATTGAGTTAAACTGTTTAGAATCACACCTAGTACTTTGCAAGTATTTCTTAAATACTGTAACTATTATTTCTTTCCTGACTCTGAAGGCAACTAGTTAAGTCTACAAAATAACCTCAGAAATCTTATGTGCAATTCAAATTGAAATCAAACTTGCATATCTATATTCTCTTAATTCAGTGCCTTGAACATGGTACAAATGAAGAAAAAGTTATTTTACTTTATTGCATGTATACAGGCTTCAATATTTCAAACATGCATTTTCTTTGAAAGGAAACTGACAGCAGAGTGTACATGAGGCATCATTTCTCAATTATATTATGTTTACATAACAACAGAGAACATGGTTTTGCCTTCATAGTTGTAGTAATTTTCTCAACAACTTTATTGAGAGATAATTTATATACAATGTGATTCATTCTGTTACCAGTAAACAATATTAGTGTTTATTGATTGGCCATTATGTTCCAGGCAATAAATACCAACATTTCATTTACTAGTAATCTTCATAAGAATCCTTTAAGATAGATATTATTATCCCCAATTTTATAATTAAAATACAAGTTAAGTACTTTGGCTCTGGCCCAGTAACTTGGTTAGAGCATCGCCCTAAAATGACCCCTGCTCAGGACACATACAGGAAGTAACGAATAAATGCATGAGCGAGTGGAACAACAAATCAATGTTTCTCTCCCCTTCTTCTCTCTCTCTCAAATCAATAAATTAAAAAAAAATGTTTTAAAGTTAAGTACTTTGCAGCGAAAGGCTGAGGTGAGGTTTGAACTTGTGTTCATAATTTCAATATTCTTCTCATATCATGTTGTTTCTGGAAATTTACCTGCCTTTCTTTCAGAGGTTGGTTGGGAAATGGGGGTAGAGGTGGGGGCGGGAGAACGTGACCCTTTGATGGGACTCAGAGGAAGTCTGATTTTGTTAACCTGGCTAAAGAAAAGTCAAATAATATAAGAAATAACAGTAACCGGAAGCTGTTTTCAGAATCCCAAAGCAAGGATGACATGATAATGTAAAATAGTATTATTTTCGAAAAAGTAAGCAGTCATGCATGTATGCACAAATCATAATGCCAATATATACGACTTGAATGTAAAATGGTTCAGTACTTCTTACCAGCATAATTACACCCACCTTTACTGTATTCCCACCAATTGAGTTAGGGTAGACATTAAAAATAGGAAACCAAGAGAAATCGTACCAGAATTCTTGTTCACCTTTTAGATTTTTCGCATCATTTATATTATCTTAAAAATCTCTGTACGTCTCCGTGTTGGGAAACACATTTTTGCCACAATTCATTTATTAGGCAAATATTTAGGTGGTACTTATGTCAAGTGGTACTTATATGTTAGGCAGCACTATGGTAGCCACCGAATGTACAGAGGTTAAAAAAAATTACTAAATGAATGAATAAAATAATTTAAAAAGATGGACCCAGTACCCGGCGTAGCCCAGGTTATATTTTTAGTTCAGGCTTTCACAAGAACTGGTGAGTGTGCTACCGCTGATACACAGCCCGTGGGGTTTGTAATTTGGGTTGAAAGCTTGGCCTTTGATTTCTGGGCGACTTGATGTCCCCGTTGGTGACCACAGACTTCCAAGAAAAGTTGGCGTTCTCCGTTCAGGGGCACACGCCCTGGGAAGACGCGGCCAGGAAAACGTGGCCGTGACCTCCAGGCGAGAGCGAGGGGTGTCTTTCTGCACGTTTGCTCGCCGGGGAGCCCCTGGCCTCACTCGGTCCACGTTTCCCAGCGACGCCCCCCGGGACCCGGCGCCTGTTCCCCGCTGCGGCTCGGCTGCCCGGTGCGCTGGGGAGGCGGCTCCCAGCGCCGTGGGTGGGAAGCTCTGCACCTACAACAGGAACCGGAGCGCAGGAGGGGGCGCGGGGAGGTGCCCAGGGAGGGCACTGCGGCCGGGCGTTCGGTTTCCGATTGTTCTTTTGTTTGGGCCCAAACGAGCCTGGGTTCCGGGACGGGCAACAAAAAAGGCTGGTCGCGGGGCTGGGAAAATTCCTGCCGTTTCTCGGCCGGGCGCACGCCTACCTCCCCCGCCCGCCCCCTTCCCTCGGGCAGGAGCGGTTGCGCCAACGAGGGTTTTTCGGGCGAATCTCGGAAAGAGGCCGGAGGAGGCCGAGGTCGAGGACGAAGCGGGTAGTGGCCCCGCGCCGGCGGGAGGGGACCTAGGCCCCGCCGCGAGGAGTGCACCTTAGGGGGTCCCAGGAGGGAGGGGCCCAAGAGAGATGCCGGGCGGGCGGGGAGCGACGGCGGGCAGCCGGCCTCGGCGGAGCGCTCCCTCCGCCCCCGGGGCCAAGGCGCACCCCCCCCCCCCACATCGCTTTTGGTTTCGACCTGCAGCCTGGGCGGGGCCGCGGGACGCCGTTCCCACAATGCTCCGGGGCGTGCCGCCGCCGCCGCCGCCGCCGCCGCTGCCGCCGCCTCCGCTGCCGCTAGTGGAAGAAGATGGCGGAAGGCGGAGCGGCGGATCTGGACATCCAGCGGTCTGACATCGCGGCGCTGCTCAAGACCTCGCTCCGGAAAGGGGACACCTGGTGAGGGAAAGGGGCCGGAGGCGGCCGTGGCTGCCCGAGGGTGGCGGAGAGCTGGGCGGGAGCGGCGGGCTGGTCCCTTCGCTAAGTGACAGGTGCGGGCAGGTCCGGCGGCGGCCGCCCTGGGCTTGCGGGCTTTTGGCCGCTCGGGAAAGGCTGGGTCAGAGATTGGACCCGAGATAACGAGAGCCAGGGTTCGCGGCGCGCCGGGACCGGCGGGGAGGCTGGCGGAGCCGCGCCAGCGAGGCAGCTCGGGTGGTTCTCTTGCCTCCGTCCTCCCGTGGTGCCGCTCCCACTCCGGGCCTTCCCGACCCCGAGGGGACCGTCGTTCCGGAGGGAGCTCGTCCTGTCTGACAGGTGCTGGCCCCGCGCGCGGCTGCTCCCCATCGCGCCCCCTCGGCTTCTCCAGGCGTTTCCCTCCCCGGCAGGGTCGGCAGCCGGGGTCCCCCTGATTCCGCTGCCCGCCTTCTTCCGGGGGGCGCGCGGCAAGCTGCGCGCGGTGGGTCCTGCACAGGTGGCATGTGTCGGGGCGCCACGGGGGAGAAGGGGAGCCCTGGCCTCCGGGTCCTGGCGCGGAGGGAGGGGAAGCGGCGGGAGCCTTGGGCTCGGGCGGGGACCACGTGGTCCCTGCTCTCGTGGAGGCTCGGTGGAAGCCGGCCGCGTTGCTTAGGAGTGCAGCCCTTCCCTCCGGCTGGGAGCGCAGCGTGGGCCTGCGAGCCGCGGATAAGCCCACTGGAGGTGTAAGTCACCCGCTAGCTCACAAACCTGTAAAATACCCGAGGGAGTCCTTGCAGTCCTGGAGGAGGGCGTGGGGAGGTTTTCATACTTGTTGGCCATAGCAAGGGAGCGCCAGAATAACTTAAATATGTGTGAATGTAAACAGAAACAGAAAGTGGTGTGTTTGTTAGGAAGGATATAAGCGCCCCTTTATTATGATAAAAATTCGTTTTCGGGTTGTCGTTGTCACCCTAACGGGTATGTAGTGTACAGTGTCTTTTTTGCGTGTGTCCCAGTGTGGTTTAATGGAAGGAGCGTAAGATTTAGACCTGAATTAAGTCATCGCTACACCACCTAACTCGCAGTGTGACTGAGGAAAGTTAACTTAAATCTTTGTGCTTAAGTACCTTCATCTATGAAAATGGACAGTAATAATTTCCTTATGTGGGCTTTACCTTGATTCAGTGAAAGACTCTGAAAGATGATTTTCTGTTTACCATTTTAGTACTTTGATCTGTCTTGATACTATTTTCCTACTTTGTTAGGCTCCATACTATATTTATACAATAAAAATCTGTATTTTTACAATAAGGGTGTGAACATGTACTTGTTGCATTACAGAAAAAAATACAGTGTAAGAATTGTTATTTAGATCGGACTGTTCCTTGATGTTTGTTTATTAGTATGGGGACATTGGACATTTCCTAGAACACTAATGAAACACCTCGGCTTGTGGATTGTTAAAGATTAAATCTACCCTTACTTCCTACTGTTTGTTAAAGATCACTTACAAATTCTTAATTCACCTAGCCTTTAACCACAGCATAAAAAGATAAATGTGGATTTCCATCAACTATAATTCTATAAGTTAAAGTATGGACATCATTTATGTAGCTAGTCTCTTTAATGTTTTGTTTTTGTTATACTGAGTAGTAATCGGTGTTGACAGTACAAATGATAGGAGCAATATGTGTATTGTGGGCATTAAACTTTTTAAAGTCTGGTATTTTTAAAATGAAAGTATTTTTGCTTTTTGATAAGGTTATTGTACACTATTTTAAAGAGTAAGTACAGGGAGACTATTAATTTGAGTCATTTCAGTGCTTTTATTTTAAAGACAAAGTAAACTGAAGACACAAAATGCTTATCCTCACTGATTTCCCCATGTACTTTAAAGGGGGGCGGAAATGCAGGAGCAAAATGGTATTGGGAAGTTGCAGAGATCAGTTTGACTATAGTGAGCCAGTTTACTTGCAATTAGCAGGCAAAACCTATCAAAAAAGGAACTAGAACAGAACTTTGATTCAGAGTTTTAAGGTGAATTGATAAATACAAAGTTGATAATTATTCATGGATACAGAACTGGTAAAGATATATTTAATAATTTAGTTGTTACTTAGGCTCATGTTTTTGAAACTCAATGAAATGAGTTTTTAACTCTCATTAAACAGTTATTTCTCTTTTTAACTTAAAAAAATTTGAATTAGCCATTTATGGGTATTTGGGCTAATCCTGTGTGTGTGTGTGTGTGTGTTTGCTGAAATGGATCATAACCAAATGAAACATTGTCTTAATATATGTATATAAACCATCTTGGAAATGTTGCTTGAACTATTGAGAAAAAATGGTAGTATATTCTTGTTTTGTTGTTGTTAATCCTCACCTGAGGATTTTTTCCCCGTTGACTTTTTCCCCCCTTTTTTAGAGAGAGGGGGGAAGGGAGTGAAGAAGGACGGAGAACAAGAGAGAAACATTGATGTGAGAGAGACACATAGATTCGTTGACTCCCAAACTTGGCCAACCATGGCTGGGATGAACTTTCAAGCCCACATATGTGCCCAGGTCCAGGAATCGAACCCACAACCCTTTGGTGCTGCTAGCCACTGAGCACACTAGCTAGAGCCATAAGTTTATTCTTGAAAGTTTAATACTGATGTTTGATGTTATAATCAAATCTATTAAAATGAATAATTTTATTGATTAGATTGTGAGCACTTTGCAGATGAGGACTGTCTTGTAGTACTTTGGAAACTAATACCTGGGCAAGGATAAAGATTTGATTCTGTATGGATACTAGAGTTTCTGTTTGTTTATAAATGGTGAATGCTTTTAAACTGCAAACTGACTTTCTAGAGATGAAAATATATTACAATGGTCTGAGATGAGGAGGAACAAATTTTATGATATGCTTGGTACTAGACTTTCTAGTGAAAAAAATTCAAAATTGATATTTCTTAAAAAGGTGAGGTATGAATGTACACTAGAAAGAGTAAAGCAGTAGTCTCTTAATGCTGTTTCTTGATCTGTGTTTCAGCTCCAAGAAGATTCATAAATGGACACTATTAATCAGTACATGGTTTATAAGATTTTAAATACTGAATATTTTAATATCTCATTAGTATTAAAAATGTTTTATGCTTGTCACTACTCAACAATAGTTCATTATCACAGACTATTAAACTTCTTTCTTAGTTCCCATGTAGAATGAACATGAACAAGATTGTGAGAATTTAGGAACTGTAGAAAAAGGATAAGTGAACTAGGATTGTTTAGGATGAATGAAAGATAACTTAATCTTGAGATACATGGTGTTTTTTTCTGATAAGACAAAAAGAAAATTTGAAGTTATATTATGTAATACTTTCTTTAGAGATATTTAAAATAGACCTATTATGAGTAAATAAACAGATAACTATAAATCATCAAAGTCTCTGCTTTATTTCCCCATTTTTATTAAATGTCATTCATTTACCAATTATTTCCACTAATTTCATGTGTGAGAATTTTCAATGGCAACACATAGCTAGCTTTACAAATTAAACTTTGTATGTCATTTTTGTATAAATTCTAGTAATTCAGTACATTTTAGGTAACTTCGGAGTGTAACTTTAATTTGTATTTAGAGTCATTTAAAATGTGTATGATATTTTTGTTTCAAAAAATTGCCAAGGAATAGCCCCATCAGCTCAGTGAGGTTTTTAGACAGCAGACATTGATTTTAGTTGTAGAGCTTCTCTTCCATTCCTACTCTTAGAAATCTTTGAGGTTTTATTTAATACTAGAGGCCCGGTGCACAAAAATTTGTGCATTGGGGGGGGGGGTCCCTCAGCCCAGCCTGAGTCCTCTCTCAGTCTGAGGCTCCTCGGGGGTTGTCCACCTGCTGGCTTAGGCCCGCTTTCTGGGGGGATTGGGCCTAACCTGGCAGTCAGACATCATTCTGGCAGCCTGGGAGCCCTCAGGGGATGTCCACTTGCCATCAAGGAGTAAGCCTAAGCTGCAGTTGGACATCCTTAGCGCTGGTTCCCACCACCACTGCTGTGCTGGCAGCTGGCAGCCTGGCTTGTGGCTGAACAGAGCTCCTCCTGTGGGAGTGCACTGACCACCAGGGGGAAGCTCCTGCAATGAGCGTCTGCTCCCTGGTGGTCAGTGTGTGTCATAGTGACCAGTCATTCCCAGTTGTTCTGCTGTTAGGGTCAATTTGCATATTACCCTTTTATTATATAGGATATTATATAGGATGGTTTCTTACACTTGTACTAACAGAAAACAACCTTATAATTACATCAGTTAATGTAAATGGCCACTGTTAATCAATATGAATTCCAAATTGTTTAGTTTATATTTCCTAAAGAAATTTTTACATTACTGTTAATATTAATTTTAGTTGTGCCAAAGTGTTTATCACTAAAATAAGGTATAATTACATTATTTTCAGGAAATAAAACCAGAAAGCAAAACTTTTTTAGTGTTGGTAAATTGATGAAATTAAACATAGAAATAGTGGCATTAAAGCATATTTTTCACATTTTAGTTGCTAAAACTCTAGAGAAGCATTTTTTCCTAATTTAAGCTTTTTCATAAGTGTTTATAATCACTTATACATTGTTAGTGAACCCAAGATTAATGTACACTACTCCTTGGCCAAGATGATCCAGAGCTTTAATCAGTGATTTCCTTCCTTCCTTCCTTCCTTCCTTCCTTCCTTCCTTCCTTCCTTCCTTCCTTCCTTCCTTCCATCCATCCATCCATCCATCCATCCATTCATCCATTCATCCATTCATCCATTCATCCATTCATCCATTTATTTTTATTGACATTCTGACTTCATTTTTTTTCTAAATCATACGATTTCACATTAGCATATGCAGGGTGTTAAATAAATGGTCATTTTTACAAAATAGTGGTGTGACAACTATTAATCTTGCTTGCATATAAGGATAGTAAGAAAAGGTTAGTTTGTCTGACCCTGACCTAAAAAACATGTGCTATGTACTGTTTAAGTACTTACACATGTTAACTTGTTCACTTAGAACCACAATTCAAGGGCACGGGAATGTGAATATGCCATACTTCACATTTGACTGAATGGGAATCCTAGGCCCAGAGAGGTGTTCACACAGTCATATATCTAAGATTTGGACTCAAGTAGTTTGGGACTTTAATTCAGGACCTAAAATCACTACACTGCCTGTTATTTTAAAAATACATTTAAAATGTAGTTTCACTTTACAAAGAAAAAAAATTGACTTTTTTTTCTCTTTAAATGGTTCTATTTTTATTTTAGTGGCTCAGTATAACATTTTATTTCCCCACTCATCTCTTGTGAATCTTCAGTTTAGATATGACAGAATATGTAGACAAACTTAATATCTTGTTTTTGGAAATTAAAATAAGTTTAAAGATTAATAGATGATTGAGTGAATATCTACTCTATAAAAGCGAAATATTAAAATTAACCGTTTCTCTGAGACAGGGTAAGCCACGCCCACCAGCCAATCAGAGCGGCTGTATGCAAATTAGCCCAGCCAACATGGCGG